>OFHU01003716.1:0-176346 GCA_900245905.1 Lacerta viridis
TATATTCAACACAACTGAATATTTGTGACAAGTTGTTGTTGGCAAAGGACAGCTGGACATATAAAGGGCACCATTACCTTCAGTAGCTGAGGGCCTCATCAAACCTAAATCCGGCCCTGACAAGGCATGTATGATCAATGCACTAAAGGAGAACTCGGCAACCATTTTAGCCTTTCCCCTTAAAGTCCATTTGAGATTGTCTTAATGGTGGCGCCATTTTTGTATCAAAACTCAATATTAATTAAAAGTATGACATCCCTCAACTGCTCCCACCATGGGAGCCAGTGTGGTGTAGTGGTTAAGTAGACTCATAATCTGGTGAACCAGGTTCGCTTCCCCGCTCTTCCACATGCAGCTGCTGGGTGACCTTGGGCTAGTCACACTTCTCTGAAGTCTCTCAGCCCCACTCACCTCACAGAGTGTTTGTTGTGGGGAGGAAGGGAAAGGAGAATGTTAGCCGCTTTGAGACTCCTTCGGGTAGTGATAAAGCGGGATATCAGATCCAAACTCTTCTTCTTCTCTTCTTCTATAAAACTGAAGGCCATGTTGCAGGCCAAATAAGTGGGTTTCCTCCTTGAAGAAATAATTTGGTTTTTTATTGTAATTAAGTACACTTACAATGAAGACATTTTGCTATCCACTATATTATATTTTCGCTAAAAGGTAAACAGTGATTCTGATGAGTAAATACTCAGTAATCTATCTGCACTTTACACAACAAAGGAGTAGAAAATCTGCTTAAAGTGATATTTAAAACCTTCTCCCTAAGGAGATGAATGCAACAGAAAGCGGATTCTAGCATTTCTTGGCGGCAGAGTATCCATTCCTCTATTTCCGAATAGCTGTGCATATCAGCATGTTAGTGATGCTTTTGCAAAGAAGGTTTGACAACAATAGAGAGTCCCCCGCCCGCTAAACAAGAAGTGACAACTCCATTTGAAAGCTGTCCCTGGATGTGTTTTATGTGCAGAAATTATCTGTGACAGTTCAAATCAAAACAGAGTTTTCATTTCACATGGGAGGTAAATGGACGATAGAGTAGGTTGCTTTAAATGCTACGGTCTGGTGCAATTAACGTTGCAGAAAATTTCTTTCTGGGGAGACTGCTCATTGCTAGTTCTAAACTTTCGGGGAGAAAAGAATGTAAAAAAAAAAGAAAAGTTATTTCCTCTGATGGCTACTCCTTGGGAAAAAAAAAAAATCAAAACGGAATTAAATGTAACTTCCAAGAAAGAAGCATCAACTTTTAGCTACTGTGCCAAAGCAGTGACATTAATCATAGAAATAAAGAAGAAAGTGAGTTCATTATCATTTTAACAATTATATTCTTAGCTTAATTTTCCACTCTACTATTCGAGCACACATTTAACTGCATGTCAAGGAATAGAAGCTGCATTCCCAAGGATTTGGGAAACTAGGAAAGAATATGATTGCATTCTATCCTTCACGCAGAAGAGAAGGGACTGTAACTTTGTGGCCGAGCACATACTTTTCATGTAGAAGGTGGATAGATCTACATAGAATCATAGACCACAAGGGCCATCCAGTCCAACCCCCTGCCAAGCAGGAAACACCATCAAAGCATTCCTGACAGATGGCTGTCAAGCCTCTGCTTAAAGACCTCCAAAGAAGGAGACTCCACCACACTCCTTGGCAGCAAATTCCACTGTCGAACAGCTCTCACTGTCAGGAAGTTCTTCCTAATGTTTAGGTGGAATCTTCTTTCTTGTAGTTTGAATCCATTGCTCCGTGTCCGCTTCTCTGGAGCAGCAGAAAACAACCTTTCTCCCTCCTCTATATGACATCCTTTTATATATTTGAACATGGCTATCATATCACCCCTTAACCTTCTCTTCTCCAGGCTAAACATACCCAGCTCCCTAAGCCGTTCCTCATAAGGCATCGTTTCCAGGCCTTGACCATTTTGGTTGCCCTCCTCTGGACACGTTCCAGCTTGTCAGTATCCTTCTTGAACTGTGGTGCCCAGAACTGGACACAGTATTCCAGGTGAGGTCTGACCAGAGCGGAATACAGTGGAACTATTACTTCCCTTGATCTAGGGAATCTACATCTATCTTAGCTTAAAGCAGGGATGGCCAAACTTGGCCCTCCAGCTGTTTTGGGACTACAGTTCCCATCATCCCTGATGTCTGGTCCTTTTAGCTAGGGATGAAGGGAGCTGTAGTCCAAAAACAGCTGGAGGGCCAAGTTTGGCCGTCACTGGCTTACAGAAACCTCAGGTATCAAGAGTGAGGAAAAGCCACCTTAGAGTCGGTTCAGTCACAGTAGAAATAATTGGATGGACTGGAATAATGATATTCCACTTTGTATTGATATACATGTGTTGTACTAATATGACATTCAGAAGACATCTGAAGGCAGCCCTGTTTATGGAAGTTTTTAATGTGTGACATCTTAATGTATTTTTAACCTTTGTTGGAAGCCGCCCAGAGTGACTGGGTAAACCCAGCCATATGGGTGGGGCACAAATAAATTATTATTATTATTATTATTATTATTATTATTATTATTATTATTATTAGTGAATATTTGCATTTTTATGGAACCTACTCTTTTGCTCTCACTTAATGTATGTCTGTATGAATAAAATTTTAAACCAACAAATTAGGCTTTCTAACACTTTACAGGGCTACTCTATATGGAGAATACTCATATTTTAAATAACCCCATTTCCAATGTCTCTCCCCCCCCCTTTTTGGGGAGCAAGCAGAATAGCTATACAAATGCCTTAACTTAATGATGCTTAACCCCAAGGGTGCAAAAATGCACAAGGTTTTGAGCACTTGAGGGTCACTTGTTTCAAATTCACGGTGAGGCACCTCGCTGGTTGCTTCTATGCCCGCGCAGAATTGCAAACATCTCGTTTGAATGCACACCCAAATTAAGCTTCTCTATGGATCTATGTAACCCAAGACTACAGAAGTGGCTTTGAGCTTAACAGGAGAGGGAACTAAGTGAGAAAATGAAAGCACGCAGATCAAAGAAAAGTGAAAGAAACGCAACTTAATAGGACTGTTTAAAATGGCAGCCCAACCACAAAAGGCAGCCTTACAGGTGAAACTCAAAAAATTAGAATATCGTCCATTTATGTAAGCAATTGTTTTCATTAGCTACTGGAGTTTAATATATGAGATAGACTCATGACATGCAAAGCGATATGTCAAGCCTTTGTTTGTTATAATTGTGATGATTATGGCGTACAGCTGATGAAAACCCCAAGTTGAAATTGTTAATTTGGGGTTCTCATCAGCTGTACGCCATAATCATCACAATTATAACAAATAAAGGCTTGACATATCTCGCTTTGCA
The DNA here is from genome assembly GCA_900245905.1 of Lacerta viridis. Lineage (NCBI taxonomy): Eukaryota > Metazoa > Chordata > Lepidosauria > Squamata > Lacertidae > Lacerta > Lacerta viridis. The sequence goes on from OFHU01003716.1 coordinate 3,331, forward strand.
TGTCATGAGTCTATCTCATATATTGTTGTTGTTGTTCAGTGGTGTCCGACTCTTCATGGACAGAGCACGCCAGGCACCCCTATCCTCCACTGCCTCCTGCAGTTTGGCCAAACTCATGCCAGTCGCTCGAGACACTGTCCAACCATCTCATCCTCTGTCGTCCCCTTCTCCTTGTGCCCTCCATCTTTCCCAACATCAGGGTCTTTTCCAGGGAGTCTTCTCTTCTCATGAGGTGGCCAAAGTATGGAGCCTCAACTTCAGGATCTGTCCTTCCAGTGAGCACTCAGGGCTGATTTCTTTAAGGATGGATAAGTTTGATCTTTTTGCAGTCCATGGGACTCTCAAGAGTCTCCTCCAGCACCATAATTCAAAAGCATCAATTCTTCGGCGATCAGCTTCTTTATGGTCCAGCTCTCACTTCCATACATTGCTACTGGGGAAACCATACCTGGGAAAACTCCATGGACAAAAGTGACCTGTAAATTTCAGGCACTCTCAATAAAAAGAGAGAGGCTGATTGTTTCAGCTTGCCCATTAAGTACCTTCAGTACCAGTATCTGAATTCAAACCATTGTCTCCTCGTGGTGCATGCACATGAAAGCCAACCAAGACGGGTACTTTTTTTCTTAAGGTGCTACTGGAAGGATTTATTTTATTATGTTTTGACTTTTAAGTTGAATTACTGAAAGAAATAAAACCTTTCCACGATATTCTAATTTTTCGAGTTTCACCTGTGCATGGTGGTAAGTACAATTCATGATAGCAGAACTTTCTTTACAGCAAAGCGTAAGAAGGATAGCATCACGAAGCAGGTTTAACTAGAAATAGCGGAGCATCAGTTGCAGTTAAACTGATCAAGTTGGCATCAGCACTCAAGGCACGAGAATGAGATTTTCTGACTGTTGAGCTCTGCAGACAGTGCCTATTGCTCAAGGTGGAAAAAGGCTTTTCAAGCTCTGAAGCAGGGAGGTCAAAGCTTCAACAATGATGCAGACAGTGGCATTTACAGGGAAAAGGAGGAAAAGATCAGTTCACCCCCTTCTCCACCCATTTAGAAGCAGCAGCTGCATAAACATTGCTATTTGCCATACAGGCCCCCAAATAGCTGCCTCTCTTATCCTTACAAATCAGGAGCAGTAGTTACGGAAAATATCAAAGGGAGGAAACGAGACTTTCTTCAGGTGAGGAAGTCGCATGGGCTGCTTTCCCCGCAATTTGGGCACTTAACAATCAATAACAATTAGGCGCAGGCTTGTGGCTGATTTAATGCGGCTCCCCAAAGCCGTGCCCCCCCACCTCTCTCTCCCCCCACAAACCACAACTCACCCCCCCCCGCCATCATGGAGTAGCTGCTGATTTGTAAAGCAGGGACCTGCATTGCAACAACCCGCCTCTATCATTACCTGCGAATGGATAGGAAGCACTTCAGCTCCCCTGGTTAGCGGAACACTTACTGCACAAAAGTACTCAATTAAAGCAGTCCTTTCAGGCAATTATTGAGCATTACAGGCGCCGGGAAACAGAAAATAGCACTACCCTTTACTCCAAAAGAGTGGGTTTTTACCCCTTCCATCAGTGCTCCATACTCCACCCCCCCAAAAAACCCCCCACTATATATGTCGTGGCCACATTCAAGATTTTTTTCAAACCACAAAAGTTTATTTATAAATGTTTTTGGCTTGTGGCCTTAAACAAACCGCACATACAGGCTAACCCCGCCCCCCACTCCATTAATAAATTAAACGGTGTCCCCTTTGATATGTTTTAAGGTTCCTACCGACTTATGAGGTAAACATATCTTGGGCTGAATATCCTTAAAAGCCCAAAGGCAGAACTGTTTAACGCCGATAAATTCTGAAAAAATGAACCAAGCTGTTTGCCCGGTATAGTATTCCAGAGCCAGGCACAGGGGGTCTCAGGGAAGGGGGCCGAATGCAGGCTCTCTCTCCAGCCCTCGAGACTCTCCACAGGCTGTGTCTCTCACTGGTTCACCTCTGACTCTTGCATGGTTGAGTTCTGTCACATCTATTGCCTCTAACATCACTAGCATGGAAGGCTGGCCCAAAAGGAAATGTAGCCCTCGGGGAGAGAAAAAGATTTCCCATCCCTGCCTTAGAACAGGCACAGAACTGGCAGGAAGCCCAGAACGGGGCGTTGAGGTGCCTGGATCTTGTTCCAAACCCAAATTTGTTGTTGTTGTTGTTTAGTCGTTTAGTCGTGTCTGACTCTTCTTGACCCCATGGACCAGAGCACGCCAGGCACTCCTGTCTTCCACTGCCTCCCGCAGTTTGGTCAGACTCATGTTGGTAGCTTCGAGAACACTGTCCAACCATCTCGTCCTCTGTCATCCCTTTCCCAACATCAGGGTCTTTTCCAGGGAGTCTTCTCTTCTCATGGTGGCCAAAGTACTGGAGCCTCAGCTTCAGGATCTGTCCTTCCAGTGAGCACTCAGGGCTGATTTCCTTCAGAATGGATAGGTTTGATCTTCTTGCAGTCCATGGGACTCTCAAGAGTCTCCTCCAGCACCATAATTCAAAAGCATCAATTCTTCGGCGATCAGCCTTCTTTATGGTCCAGCTCTCACTTCCATACATCACTACTGGGAAAACCATAGCTTTAACTATACGGACCTTTGTCGGCAAGGTGATGTCTCTGCTTTTTAAGATGCTGTCTAGGTTTGTCATTGCTTTTCTCCCAAAGCAGGAAGAACCTAGAGCCAGTGTGGTGTAGTGGTTAAGAGTGGTAGACTCGTAATCTGGGGAACCGGGTTCGCGTCTCTGCTCCTCCACATGCAGCTGCTGGGTGACCTTGGGCTAGTCACACTTCTTGAAGTCTCTCAGCCCCACTCACCTCACAGAGTGTTTGTTGTGGGGAGGAAGGGAAAGGAGAATGTTAGCCGCTTTGAGACTCCTTCGGGTAGTGAAAAGCGGGATATCAAGTCCAAACTCTTCTTCTTCTTCTTCAAATACACAGAGAGAGATTCGCCTTGCATTCTTCAAGTGGGAAACAAAACCTGAAGGCAGCGTCATCTTGCACAGCAATCCTGTTTGCCGTGGCCATGTGCTGTGGAGATGTGCCAAGAAGCTATAGCCAGTCAGTGCTCTCCTCCTCTGCCTGCTCCTGAGTGCCCTTCCCCACATGATGTGTTTACTATGTATGTTGGCCGTGTAGTCATGACAATCACAACTGCTCAGTAAAGTGTGAAGTAGTTTGCAGAGGAGTCCAAGGGAAGTGGGCAGAGCTGGGAAGTAGCAGTGATGCAGGAACATCCTAGAGGGGTTCAAGAGGATAAGTAGTCACGTGTCAAAAAGGCAGATTGAAGGAGATTTAGCCGAACGTATTCCCCACCCTCCCTGTGTTTACTGCTTGAGGAAAACAATAGAACTCTTCTAGAGGATTACTTACTGAGACAAGTATGCAGTCCTTAGGAGAGAATTTTTCTTTTGGTATGTCTGTAAAGTCAGCATCCCCAATTTTGACTGTGCCCAGGGCCCACACAATAAATGCATTAACGGAGCCTGTTTAGAAAACACACACACACACACACACGTCACTTTGATAGACAACAAAGCCAGGCTCTCTTTATAGTCCATTTCTAAAATGAAACCATAAATTTAAAGGCTGGGCTTCATCACTGCCCAGGAAAATAAAGAAGAAGCTTTCGCCCCCCCCCCCCCAGTCTGCTGATGAAATATAACATTTAATAGGATTTATGAGGCCCAGATTCAGGAAGATCATTTTCAGGGCAGTTAAAGAAGCTTTTCCTCCTGCCCTTTGCCTCTCCCCATCCCAAAGGCAAAGGCAGAACACCCGCACACATGAAAATCTGTTAGTAATGAAAAATTATTAGAAATAGCTCAGCTGAGCCTGTACAAATTTCAGTTTCGGAGGGAGGGAGGGGGAGAGAAAAGTATAGTTTAAGGGATTTACAACGAGGAGTGCCTCTGAACAGAATACCAACTACATCAAAACAAGCAGACTGCGTGTTTTATTTTTTTTAATAATAAAATTCATGAATACAGCACAGGGCAGGTTTGAGTAAGTGGCTTGCTCACACTGGCAAATATTCACTGAGTAGGCTTCCTAAAGTGAAATAAAATACCCTTGTGGCTGTATTTTGAAGCTTCTTTCTGTGAGCGCGCACACTCACACACACACACACACACACACATAGCAATTTCGGGGGGGGGGGGAATAGGTTTTCTGCAACTTATGATCGCAGTGTCCATCAAATAGGAGGAAATGAAGAAAAACTGCCAGGCAATGTCAGATTTATTAACAGCTCCCCTACTCTCCAAATTAATGTGTTTTTCTTGCCTTTGACGAGCTGAGATGTCCACGTGCTCTACTTCCCTTAATGGACGAGAGAAGGAAGTGGTGCTCATCAATTAGCCATCTCATTAAGCTGACTACAGCTTCATTTGGAACACAGGCGCAAGAGCTATCTGCCCACAAAGGCTCAAAACAGAACTATGGCTGTTCGATATTTATACTACTGGAGTGTTCAGAGGCTCCATCATGGTTTAATGCTCTCTGGCACACACACACACACACACAAATGTTCTACAATGTCTGGAGTAGTATTTTTCTTCCTTCCCATCATAATCTAAGAAGATGGAGAATTGCACTCCTAGAGCTGTTGTTGTGGCCAAATGTCCAGCTTTTTACAGTGGTCCTCTATATGAAGCAGCCCTTTGCTTGAAGGGCTGCCCAGCCCAAGTCTGGTTTAAATATAAAGAACCCTAAGAAAGGGGAGCCCTTATGGTGCTGGAGGAGACTCTTGAGAGTCCCATGGACTGCAAGAATATCAAACCTATCCATTCTCAAGGAAATCGGCCCTGAGTGCTCACTAGAAGGACAGATCCTGAAGTTGAGGCTCCAGTACTTTGGCCACCTCATGAGAAGAGAAGACTCCCTGGAAAAGACCCTGATGTTGGGAAAGATGGAGGGCACAAGGAGAAGGGGACGACAGAGGATGAGATGGTTGGACAGTGTTCTCGAAGCTACTAACATGAGTTTGGCCAAACTGCGGGAGGCAGTGGAAGACAGGAGTGCCTGGCGTGCTCTGGTCCATGGGGTCACGAAGAGTCGGACACGACTGAACGACTGAACAACAACAAAGAAAGGGGAGCACAAGGGGTCTCACAGTTGCCCATCAACACTTATCACTTGAGGAGCAGGGTGAGCAGGCAGACTGATCACAGCATTTCTCCACTATGGGGGTATAGGTAAAGGGTAGGGTAAAGGGACCCCTGACCATTAGGTCCAGTCGCGGTGCTCATCTCGTGTTAATGGCTGGGGGAGCCGGCGTACAGCTTCCGGGTCACGTGGCCAGCATGATTAAGCTGCTTCTGGCGAACCAGAGCAGCGCACGGAAACGCCGTTTACCTTCCCGCCGGAGTGGTACCTATTTATCTACTTGCACTTTGACGTGCTTTCAAACTGCTAGGTGGGCAGGAGCTGGGACTGAGCAACGGGAGCTCACCCTGTCGCAGGGATTTGAACCGCCGACCTAGGAGTGCAATTCTCCATCTTCTTAGATTACGATAGGAAGGAAAAATAATACTACTCCAGACATCGTAGAACATTGGTGTGTGTGTGCCGGTGAGCATTAAACCATGACGGAGCCTCTGAATAGGTAAAGGTAAAAGACAGTTAACTCCAGTCAAAGGTGACTGTGGGGTTGCGGCACTCATCTCGCTTTCAGTGCAAGGGAGCCGCCATTTGCCCACAGACAGCCTTCCACGTCATGTGGCCAGCATGACTAAACCACTTCTGGCGCAATGGGACACCATGACGGAAACCAGAGCGCACAGAGACACCGTTTACCTTCCTGCCACAGTGGTACCTATTTATCTGCTTGCACTGGTGTACTTTCGAACTGCTAGGTTGGCAGAAGCTGGGCAAAGCAACAGGAGCTCACCCCATCACGGGGATTCGAACTGCTGACCATCTGATCAGCAAGCCCAAGAAGTTCAGTGGTTTATACCACAGTGCCACCCGCTTCTCGGGTATATAGGTATATACCCACCATGGGGGTATATAAATAATTGCAGCAATTAATTATAAATGTACAGCTATACATGTGCATGTTTACGACATGAAAAAGTACACAACTGCAACATAACAAAAGCAGTCATAAACAATAAACAAAGCATTTAAAATACACAACCAAACTGAACAGCTTCCACACAAATCATGAGATCTACAATAGATACAAAGAAAACAACCCAATAGCAACAATGTCCGTCCCCCACAACAAAAAGTCCAAACCACACCGCAGTCTAGACAAATCACCTCCTCACCTATAGTAAAAACTATGAGTCTCTACTTGACATTCAGGCCAAGAAAGCCAAAAACCTAATAATCTCTAACTGGTTTTTAAAACTGAACCAAAGCTGGACTTTTAGCTTTACAACCTAAACCTGAAACCTACTCTGAACTTAAGCTGAAAGCTAAGCCTGAATTGTTTGATTTGAATATGACCTTTCCACTTTCTCGATCTGCACTATGTGGAACTCCTCTCGTGAACTGTGGGGTTCGGTTTTTTTGTTTTGCATGCTATTTACCCTTGGCTCATTTCTGGCCAAGTGTCTGTGGTTTCTTTTGAACCACAAGCTTGGTTCACAGAGCACGATGGTAGCGCATTGAGAATAAGCAGGGCAACTTTTTCATGTTTAACCATTGTTGAGAACAAACTCGGGTTTGGCGTCATGTGTGAATGTGGCCATTTGGGAGGTAACTTACGCAGCGTCACTGTGAAAAACCAGCACCAGACACGCACACAGAGGGAACCATCTTTCAGCTTATGGCTTGAGCAATTTTCAAAGGCTCCGGACATGATAATCTCCATTGTGCCGTTTCTTATCAAAACTGTATTTTGAAGCTAAAGTTCTCTCTGAATGGATCTTCCGCTGGCGACAAAGCTTTCTTTCTGATGTGAATTTCTATATGTATAATTCAGCACATCCAAATTTTATGCAATTATGTGTGATTTCCTTTCCACCCCCTCCACCCCAATCTCGCTTTCTGGTGGTGTGGGTGGGTGTGACCTCCCTACAAGCAATCAAGCTATAGGGTAGAATCCATACTGTTTTTACTTGTGTTCAAATTAGATTTCTCAGTACCAAGGTCTTGTAATGGGGTGTTCTTATGCGATATTACATCCAAATGGGTTTCCTTCTCTGGCTCCTTTCTGAATTCAAAGGAGTTTCAAATGTAGCCTTGGCAGTGGTAAAAGCCTACTGTTTAATGGAAAAGGGGGGAATGAATCAATGTCACCCTGAGTTTGTACAAACACTTGTAACCTAAACTGTTGTTTTTGTTTACTATGGTCACTTTTGATAAGCTTCACGATGGGTTGGGAAGGCGGTGAAGAAAGAGAGAGAAAAGCTATTTAGAATGTATAAAAGTAGAGTTTGGATTTGGATTTGATATCCCGCTTTATCACTACCCTAAGGAGTCTCAAAGCGGCTAACATTCTCCTTTCCCTTCCTCCCCCACAACAAACACTCTGTGAGGTGAGTGGGGCTGAGAGACTTCAGAGAAGTGTGACTAGCCCAAGGTCACCCAGCAGCTGCATGTGGAGGAGTGGAGAGCGAACCCGGTTCACCAGATTACGAGTCTACCGCTCTTAACCACTACACCACACTGGCTCCCAGGGTGGGAGCAGTTGAGTGATGTCGTACTTTTAATTAATACTGAGTTTTGATACAAAAATGGCGCCACCATTAAGACAATTACACCGCACTGGCTCAGCAAGAGCTTGGGCGTTCCACAAGACATCGCCGCAAAGCCTTCTTGCTTCATGGGTGCAAGAGAGCCCCACCCCGGCAGATCTTAATGTTTGGGCAGGACAATTTGGGAATAGGCGCTCCCTCAAGTGTCTTGGTGCTTGACAGCTGCTGGTGGGTGGCAAAAACAGAATGATTATTATCGGCGGCCATGCATGGAGATTTGAATTTCATTCGGGTTCGTGAGCCAAAGGCGCTTTCAGATCACTCTCCACGTTAACTGCATTGTTGCGCTTCTCATAGGAGTGCCAGAACCCCCCCGAATAGTTTCCTTACTAATTCAAAGGGTGCTTGTCTTCTTTCCTATTGTGTGGCGCTTCCCCGATTCCAAAGGCTCCTTGAGGATGATGTGTGCCATCTACTTAAGAACTGCACTGGCTGTGTCTTTGAGCAATGCCTAGCAAAATTGCTTCTGGTCCCTGTGCTTGGGACTCCTGAGGCAATATCACAATAATTATAATACTGATTAAATGTGCCCATCTCTGAGGAGCTCTCTGTTCTGGTAAGAGCCACTCTGCCATGCACAGCTACTACCCGGCGTGCTTTCATCCTGCCTCGCATCTTGCGCTGACAGCTAATGGAATACTTTACAAATTATTTCATTTGCTGTTTGCGCTGTCCCTCGTTAAATCGCCGTTCGGATGCTTCATTCTTCTCCTTGTAAGGCTCGCACCTTTCACCTCCTGCTCGCAAGTGCCTTAACTAGAACATCTGCTGTCTTTCTGTAGAGAAAAAAAAAAGATGCTGGTTTTGTTTTTACATCTGTTTGGTTGAACATGTAAGTGGGATTGAGATATAATTAGATGTTTGTTTCGAAATGCATCGCCACATATGCTCTTGGTAGGGTATGCCAAGCCTTCCATTGTTTGAAATGTTAGAGGTCTGGATTTGAAAATGTATGTAAAAGCAAACCAAATTGCTCCCCCCCATCAAAGTGTAATAAATAATAAAGGTAAACGGACCCCTGATTATTAGGTCCAGTCGCGGACGACTCTGGGGTTGCGGCGCTCATCTCGCTTTATTGGCCGAGGGAGCCAGTACAGCTTCTGGTCATGTGGCCAGCATGACTAAGCCGCTTCTGGCAAACCAGAGCAGCACACGGAAACACCGTTTACCTTCCGCCGGAGCGGTACCTATTTATCTACTTGCACTTTGACGTGCTTTCGAACTGCTAGGTTGGCAGGAGCAGGGACCGAGCAACGGGAGCTCACCCCATCACGGGGATTCGAACCGCTGACCTTCTGATCAGCAAGCCCTAGGCTCTGTGGTGGTAGTGACATTCTAACAGGAGGAGGAGGGGTTTGAGTCGTTTTCAGTGTGTTGTGCTGCGTTCCGTCCACTGGACGGCGCTGTGTTTTTTGGCAAAAAACCACATTTTTTCAGTGGGTTAGGTGTATTATTTTTGCAATCTAACTATGTAAGATCCTTCCCATATGCCCATGGAACGTTGTGTCCAAATTTGAACGGAATCGGTCAAGCGGTTGCGGAGAAAAGCTGTCAGTAACAAACACCCAACTTGAAGGATTTTATTTATGTAGAAGATGCATGTCTGGGTTCTTTGTGGGGCCTAGGAATTCATTCATCCCCCCCCAAAAAAAAACACAGTCCGGCCCCCCACAAGGTCTGAGGGACGGTGGACCGGCCCCCTGCTGAAAAAGTTTGCTGACCCCTGAGCTAGAAGTATGTTGTAGACTGAGTCATACATTTAGTAAAAAAATTCCAGAGGAATAGCTGTGCAAATTCCAATGTAATATTCTCCCCACCCCGTCAGTATTATTATTATTATTATTATTATTATTATAGCCTTAAAAACAGCTGGGATGGAGAAGGCAAACAGCTCCCCTTCCCCTCCACAGCATTGTTTTAAAGCTAAAAAACTGTTGGAAGATGAAGTTATCTGCCATATATAATTTAGCCCCAGGACAACTGTAGCACCTTAAAACTAACAAGTCTGTTGTGGCATAGGTTTTGTGGGCCATAGCTCTGTTCCACTCATTTGGACATTTCACCTTTTTGTTTTGCAAGGAAACAATCATAGAATTGTAGCGTGAGAAAGGGCCACCAGGGCTCATCTAGTCCAACCCCTTGTAATGCAGGAATCTCAGATGAAACATCCATGACAGTTGGCCATCCATCCTCTGCTTAGAAACCTCTGAGGAAAGAGAGCCTATCACCTCTTGTGGGAGACTGTTCCACTGTTGAGCAGCTCTTGCCGTTAGAAAGTTCGTCCTGATGTTTAGTTAGAATCTCCTTTTTTTGTAACTTGAAGCTATGGGTTCGAGTCCTACCCTCCAGAGCAGGAACCAGTGTAGTATGCTATAGCAGTTGAAGATTGATACGTATCCTTGTTAATGGCTTGTGGCAATCCACTATAATAAAGTGCAAGTGTCTCTACGCCCAGTCATGCGGCTCTCGCGTTATTAGGGGAAAAAACCGAGATAAGCGAGAGCCACTCAGTCAGCTCTGCGCATGTCCCCGGCGTTGCTAGGGCAACAGGGACGCAGAACTGACAAAGTTTCTATAACTAACATTGAGGCAGAGTCGCCTCTGAAATTCTGTAGGACAAACATTTTTTTGGGGGGGGGAACCACTGGTGTGATCTATACCATAGACCACATATGTTCTAGCGCCCGTTAATTTAACGGGCTTAATGTCTATCTAGTTAACTATAATGTGTAAATATTTTTATTATTATTATTATTATTATTATTATTATTTTTAAAAAACAAGTTTTTATTGAAATTTCTTTAAGATAATACAAATAATAATACAAACACAGTCTACACAATTACAAAAGACAATTACACAACCACATCATTACATACAATTACACAATCAAGTAAAAATAGAACTCAAAAAAAGACAGAGGGGAAAAAGAAAAAAAAAGTTAAAATGACTTCCTAAAGTTCGTCTTCGTGTCTCCTACTAAAGTTCTTGTCTATGCTTTATTTAATAAAACTATAATATGTAAATAGGAGAGGTTTTCCCCAGTCAGCAACGAAAAGGAACTTGTTGGTGCGGCTCATGAAATAACTGGTGGGCATCACAACTGCCCTCCCACAAAATCTGTTACAATCGTAGACCATTTTGTGACCTTTTAAAAAACAGACCTTTTAATTTCAGTGGCTTTTGTGTTCTTCCACCCAATTGTCCCTGAAAGACTTTGGTTTGCCGCACTTTTAATAAGCTTACAAACTGCTCAGAGAGCTTTGCTGAATGGGTAGTATATTAATTTTATAAATAAATTAAGTAGTCATTTAATTGCATATTTAAAAAAGGAAAAAAAAGTCATAAATGCCAGCAGGGGAAACAGCTCCTCTTGCAGTGACACCCCCGCCAAGATTACTAATTTATATGAAATTGTGCATTTTAGTGTATGTCTATATTCCGCCAAGAAATGTGCATTCAATTCCTTAATATTCCTTTATATAGTCATTAACATGCGCGTTTTCATAAATTGTGTGCTTATGTCCATCACTTTTTGTTCTTACATTTAACGGGCCTTTGTTTCTTGCGGTCTCCTAATAAACACTGGTGGTGTTACTAGTTTGTATTAAGAATTTGGTATGCTTCATCAAAATGGCAGCTCTAATTAGGTTCCATGAATTAGCTAATGGATTTTGAGGAAGATAGCTACCAAAGCTCTTACAGCTGTCCAAGATATTCCTGCCATGGCAGAAAGACAAAGGGCCCCTGGATGCTACAGATTTGAAAGCTTTAGAAGTGCAGCTGACAGTTAAAAAGATAAATTACATTTGTATTTTTTTCCCGTAAAAGTCCTAATACTGGATTAATGTTATCCCAGTAGCCATCATCCATTAAAAGGTTTCTTTTTTATTATAAGGGTGCTTTTTGGCCATGTGAGCAATCTACTTTCCTCTGACATCTTAGGCTGCCTATAAATAACCTTTAAAGAAGAGAGAAGCAAATGATTTCTTCAGGATTACCTATGCAGAGAATCTAAAATGTAAGGAGATTTTGCCATGGCCATATATCCTTGCGATAGTTCTGCTTCAGGATAAGCGTTAAAAAAATGGAGGAGCGCGATAAAATGGGACACCGAACATCCCCCGGTGACGTTGATGTGCCGATTCATAACAAGCAAAATTTAGGGTTCCCGCCCACTACTCAACACTGTCTATTTCATTTTCAAGTATTTCCAGATGTAATCATAGTTCCTGATATTACGCCGTGCCTTTTTTTAAAAGATCAGCATGGCATCCCTTTATTTTCACCTCCCTACGGCTACACGTTCGTGCCAGAATTTATGGCAGGGCGAAAGAAATGATGTGGCGTGTGATCATTTGGAATTTATGATCTCTCAACAGATCGTATGACGTGACCTAGAGTGTGGGGGGAAAGGGTCTCACTCGATATTTGCTGTTTCAGCAATATAGGAAAGATTATCTGCCTCCCTCTGTGACAGAACTCCTAAGGGTGTGTCCACAGCAGCTGGTTGTTGGTTTTTTTCCTTGAGCTGTGCTTGAGATATATCTCATGTTATCCACACCACATCCTTAGGTGGTCCCTCTGATCAGAGATCTGCTCCAGGATTTTGATGCTGAGCAGCTGGGGGGGTCTCCTTACAGCAGAGCGCTGATTTCCCCTGCCGTGTTAACTCATGATGACTGTACAGAAGAGCCCTGCACCTACCAGGTTTCCTGCTTGAAAAGGCAATACATGTGACTTATTTATTACAATATCCTCTGAGAGGTAGGTGGGTAAAGGTAAAGGAACCCTGGACAGTTAAGTCCAGTCAAAGGCGACTATGGGGTTGCGGCGCTCATCTCGCTTTCAGGCCGAGGGAGCCGGCGTTTGTCCACAGACAGCTTTCCGGGTCATGTGGCCAGCATGACTAAACCGCTTCTGGTGCAACGGGACACCGTGATGGAAGCCAGAGCAGCACACGGAAACCGTTTACCTTCCCGCCAGAGTGGTACCTATTTATCTACTTGCACTGGCATGCTTTCGAACTGCTAGGTTGGCAGGAGCTGGGACAGAGCAACGGGAGCTCACCCTGTCGCAGGGATTCGAACCGCCAACCTTCCATTCAGCAAGCCCAAGAGGCTCAGTGGTTTAGGCCACCTGCGTCCTAAAGAGGTAGGGAAACCCTCTCGCAAAGGGTGTGCCATACCACACTGGTATGGCAAGACAGGACGGCAAGTACCCTGCACCCTTTTGTCCGCCTCTGAGTCTGCAGCAGCAGCACAGCAAAACAGGATGCGTTCCCCCCTTTCTCTGAAGTATGACAGAGAATTGCTGCTTGTTGCCATGTGTGTTTCCAGACCTGGAGCAGTGTCGCCAGTTGACTAGTTGTGGTTGAATGTAGATGCCAATATGATGCTCAGAAAGTTGGATTTTTATCCCTTTTAGTATGTTTTGTATATTTTAAAGTACGTTTGTGGATTTTGCTTTATTTTATTGTTTTCATCTCTCCGTAAACCGCCCACGGGGTTGTTGTTGTTGTTGTTCTTTTGCAATCAAGAGGTGTATAAATTTTACAAAATAAAAAATAACACCGACTTCTGACAGTGCAGTCCTATGTAGGTCTACGCAGAAACAAGTCCTAAGTCCAAGGGGACTTGCTCCCAAGTTAAGTGCGTGTAGGATTGCACCCTGAGTAAGCGTTCTTAGCAGAGAGGTGTGAGAAATACAATAGCATTCCTTTGCCATAATTAGCATTCAGCGTTTGCTCCCTTGAATTGTTACAGCTGTTGTAAATTGAGTGGGAAGGCTGAAAATCTTCACTCTGTGCTGGTGTGACCTATATGTTAAAAACGTGCCAGCTGCTTTCTCTCAGTGAAGTTTTTTTTTTTTTTAATAAAAAATAAAAAAAAATAAAACGTCAGTTGTAAAACGAGAGGGTGCCAGAAGATGGCAATTTTAAGTATTCTGCCATGTGTGTCCTAAGGAAACTGCCACACAGAGATTGCCCTCCATTATTGTACCTCATTAAGATCCCGTGATGGAAAGAAGACATAATTGATGTCATTTTTGTAGTGCAAAATAGAAACTCGAGCATTGGCGGCGGGTGGGAGGGGGGACACCCCGAGTCTCTCTTTTGTTATTTGCTATTGTGCATAGGCTGCGGAAAGTTCAACTGTTGTCAGCAGCTGAGTCTCGTAATCGCCCTGCACTTTGTAGCCCTTTGCAGAATCATTCATATTGTAGAACTACCAGCGGGAGTATATATGCCCCTTAACTAGCTCCTCAAACGTCACCCTTTTCATAATACTTTTTAATGAAGATCTTGTGACTGTTTTCCCATAACAGGCGCATTCTGGCTAAGAGTCTTTCAGCGCAAGAAATGTCTTTTCCCCCAAATGACTCTTCCCCTCAATCATATGACCGCAAGCAGCCAATTTACCCAGCCACCGCGTCCATCCGTCCGTCCGTCCATCCCTCTCCTGTAGCTGCCGTTCTGGTGAGGCTGAAAATTAAACCTTTTTGTTGTACTGCATTCAGCGAAGTAAGGAATACCGGATTGCCCCTTTTCTAGTGCAGCCTCACAGGACCTTAAAGGTGCACGGTTTTTAAGCAGACAAAAACGCCGTTTACCTTCCTGCTGGAGTGGTACCTATTTATCTACTTGGACTTTGGCGTGCTTTCGAGCTACTAGGTTGGCAGGAGCAGGGACCGAGCAACGGGAGCTCACCCCGTCGCGGGGATTCGAACCGCTGACCTTCCGATCAGCAAGCCCAGAGGCTCAGTGGTTTAGACCAGTGTTTTTCAACCTTTTTTGGGCAAAGGCACACTTGTTTCATGAAAAAAATCACGAGGCACACCACCATTAGAAAATGTTAAAAAAATTAACTCTGTGCCTATATTGACTATATATAAAGTAATTTTCCCAGAACGGAAGCTCAGAAGCACGTTCGGCTTCTGAAGCAAAATTAAAAAACCAGAACACCTACTTCCGTGTTTGCAGCATTCGGGTTCCGAGTTGTTCGGGAACTAAGCTGTTCGAAAACCGAGGTACCGCTGTACTGAGCTCGATGACTCAAGGATCTGACATTTTTTAAACAAGGCAGCTTTCTGTGTTCCTGGGGACTTTGCCCTGTTTTAAAATTAAACATCCTCCAACCCGAAAATGGAGATAGTCTGGGCTTTGCTGTTTTGGGTGCAGAATCCGAGTGAAACTCAGCCAATCTTGGAATATGTTTTCTTGCAGCCTTCTTTTAATAAAGGTCAGTCGGAAGAGAATTCCGTTGCCAGCTGTAGGTTACGAAATCAAGAAAGCAAAGTCAGGGTGGGAAAGAAGCTTGAATGACGAAGTTCATCAGTGTGTTGTTGTTGTTGCTTTAATATTTTGTATGGAGAAGATACATCATGAGCAGTCGAGAAAATAGTTCGAGCACGCTAAGTCATACTTAAAAGGTAATAACAGACCGTGAGATGTTTGCAAAAAGCACTTCTGCCAACTAGTTCAGGCAGCTGGTATTTAATTCCACTCAGTGCTTGCTACAGGTAAGAAGAAGAGCCTAATTGTTTTTTAATTAATCCCTGGGAGCCAGAATAATATTAGTTGCTGCATTTCCACTAAGCCGCCTCAGAAGTCAAAGAGTCACCAGCGATGTTGTGGGTCACTAGGCTCAATTTTCATCCAGATAAATGATGCCCATGTGTTGCTTTAGGAATCCTTAACCTTTTGGGCGGAAGTGGCTGTAATGCTTTCATGCAAGTTTGCAGGGCTAAAAGGTCGCCACGTTTGTTTTTCGTTTCTAAAAAGTATTTAAAACTAGATCATGATCTAGTTGGTGTTTTTCCAGCCCAAGCTAAAGCCAGTTTCTGTTTACAAATGGGTGTCTATGCAATTTTCTCTTGGTTCCCCCTCCCTGGCATGCATTTTGTGTTCCTCCGTGACCAAATATATGGTTTCCATATATTCTACATATGTCTAGCTATAGGGTTACCTTTCTGTCAGTTCCCGTTTTCAGGGATGTCTAGCACTGTAACTCTGCTTGAAAGGAATTCCGCCCCAGAATTGTGTGCTGAAAATTCTTGGGTTTCTGCCTTTAAAACTTTACTGCTCTCGCGGTTGTGGAGGATACATTTTCAAATGCTGCTGGCATCAGTTGTGATGTTGAGGTGAGCCTGCCAGTTTCCCGAGAGTTTCCCTTTCAACACACACCATCCCACTATCCTGAGTTCCTAAAGCACTCTTGAGTGTTCGAGAGCAGCTGAAAGAGAACACCTTCCCCTCCTCCTCTCCTTTTCAGCAGCTCCCCCAATGCCCGAAGTGTTTTGTCTTGAACTTCGCCTTTCCGTGTGCTTTTTCCAGAGTATGCCCCTCCGCCAATGCTTGCCACCACACTGGAGCTATTTTACAATAAAAGGCACAGGCGATGTGTTGGAAACAGCAGCCAAGTATCCCATCTCCAGTGATCCCCCCGGGGGGTGCTCAAGGGTACGCAGTACCTGCACCCCTTTTTGTTGTTGTTAAAAATGTGGCACTTACTGTAACAACTTCATGGTGAGTACAGGCAACCCATTTTCTAGGAAAAAAGCACTTCCTATCCCCATGTTCTCATATAACGCTACCCACTGCATAGGAGCCTCAGGGAGCCCCAACAGGCTTGCACACTCCCCTCCCCTGGAACCACGAACAGAATTTACCCCACCTTTCCTTCTATTTTAAAAGACATCTCACTCGGTTTAGTGTTAGGTGAGAACCACGCATCTTGGCTTGAAACAAACCCTGGTTAGCTGCTAACCCCTGGGGTGGTTTTTTCATTGTAGCACTGGGTTAGAGGGGGGAAAGGTAAAGGTAAAGGACCCCTGACAGTTAAGTCCAGTTGCGAACGACTCTGGGGTTGCAGCGCTCATCTTGCTTTACTGGCCAAGGGAGCCGGCGTTTGTCCGCAGACAGCTTCCTGGTCATGTGGCCAGCATGACTAAGCTGCTTCTGGCGAAACCAGAGCAGCGCACGGAAACGCCGTTTACCTTCCTGCCAGAGCGGTACCTATTTATCTACTTGCACTTTGACGTGCTTTCGACTGCTAGGTTGGCAGGAGCAGGGACCGAGCAACGGGAGCTCACCCCGTCACGGGGATTCGAACCGCCAACCTTCCGATCAGCAAGCCCAAGAGGCTCGGTGGTTTAGACCACAGCGCCACAGAGGAGGTTTAAACCTTTCCTCTTAGCCTTGTGCTGTGTTGCAGATGCATGCAGGAAATGTCTGCATGTGTGGGAAGGGGAGAGAAAATAGGGTGTGTGTGGCCTGCATGTATGGTGGCAGTATGGGGTCTATATGCATGGTGTGCGCAGTGTAAATATGCAAGACCGAGTGTATGATCAGTGGCCACAGGCATGTGGTTCTTGAATGCGGTCCTTGGGCCAAAAAGTTTACCCAGCCTTTCCAATTTAGTCGACTGCCATGCATATCTCCAGGGGTGCCCAAGGTTCATGTTTTTGTTGGATAGCATGGTGCTTAACTTCATTGGCAATTGTTTTTTGCCACTGCAATAATAAGAAGATACCGCATGGAATCTCCACTTTGGTAGTATGTACCTTGACTCTCCCCCCATTTTCTTTTTAACCAGTTCATAGACTTTTCCTGGTTCGGAAAAACAGAAATCGGAAGCCTGCGGCCGATTTCGGCTTCAAAAATTGCAAGCTGTGTTTTTTGTGTGTGTGTGGTTTTTTTTAAATTTTGAGTACTCTTTATTTGAATTTTAACTTCTGTTATCTTAGAGAATTGTCAGAGAGCTCTTCTATCGCAGTATCATTCATTTGCTCAAGTAGAGATGTAAACATCAAAAGCTCATTTCCTTGTAAGCTATATTTTTTCTCTCCATAGCTGACAAAGATGAAAGCTTGAAATATTGGAGAGTTAAATTTTTTTAGTGTGGGTTTTATTTTTTATCATTCCCCCCCCCCAACTATTCTTTTTCTTTCTTCCTATTACTGAAGCTGCGAAAGGCGCTTCGATAAAACATGCAAGATTTCACTGCTCTGAAATAAAATGCTGGCACCGTAAATGTAGCCTTTGTAACGCACCCTTTGAAATTCACCAGCCTTGACTTCTTAAAGTGAGTGATACCATAAATGAACAATACCATTCAGGAGTGCTTTCCCACACGTTTTATGTACGTACAAGACAGGGGTGTTCCTGTCTGTAGATAGAATTCTGTTTTGACTTTTATGGCATTGTAGCTGTAGGAATCGACATGTTCCCCCAATCACTACACAGTTGTGTTTCTTCGTTTGTGAATGGGATGATTTCTTCCCCTCCTGCCAGAATCCTTTAAAATGGGGTTAGGGTGGCGGGGTTTCTTCTGTATATTGATTTTTAAAATCTCTGGCGCTTACCTAATCTTCTGACAGCTCAGTTACGGCTACTTACCAGGAAGGGGCAACGCAGCAAGATGGTTGTTTTGGTGCTCCTGCAACCATCTAGGCCCATGGATGCCCATGTGGACTCCACAGCCAAGAGTGCCTACAATCAGCTTGGGCTGGTGTGTCAACAGCACACTTTCCTGGACATTTGTCCGCTGTGGCACATGCATTGGGAAATCTCACATTTAGGCTGTTGTAATATGGGACAGATTGCTACAGCAGTCACTGAGCCAGTGTGGTGTAGTGTTTAAGAGCGGTAGTCTCGTAATCTGGGGAACTGGGTTTGCGTCCCCGCTCCTCCACATGCAGCTGCTGGGTGACCTTGGGCTAGTCACACTTCTTTGAAGTCTCTCAGCCCACTCACCTCACAGAGTGTTTGTTGTGGGGAGGAAGGGAAAGGAGAATGTTAGCCGCTTTGAGCTGCAACCTGGGATGGTTTTTGTTGCTGCTTCCTGTGTAATGTTACGAGCCTCCATCCGTAGTTCTTCAGGCACTCTATCCACCAAATCTAAATCCTTAAACCTGTTCTTCACTTCAACTGTGTATTCATAAGGAATTTGATTTAGATTGTATCTTACTGGCCCAGTGGTTTTTCCTACTTTCTTCAGTTTAAGCTGGAATTTTGCTATAAGAAGCTGATGATCTGAGCCACAGTCAGCTCCAGGTCTTGTTTTTGCTGAGTGTATAGAGCTTCTCCATCTTTGGCTGCAGAGAATATAATCAATCTGATTTCGATGTTGCCCATCTGGTGATGTCCATGTGTAGAGTCGTCTCTTGTGTTGTTGGAAAAGAGTGTTTGTGATGACCAGCTTGTTCTCTTGACAGAACTCTATTAGCCTTTGCCCTGCTTCATTTTGATCTCCAAGGCCAAACTTGCCAGTTGTTCCTTTTATCTCTTGACTCCCTACTTTAGCATTCCAATCCCCTATAATGAGAAGAACATCCTTCTTTGGTGTCATTTCTATAAGGTGTTGTAAGTCTTCATAGAATTGGTCAATTTCAGTTTCTTCAGCACTGGTAGTTGGTGCATAAACTTGGATTACTGTGATGTTAAAAGGTCTGCCTTGGATTCGTATCGAGATCATTCTATCATTTTTGAAATTGCATCCCAGTACAGCTTTCGCCACTCTTTTGTTGACTATGAGGGCCACTCCATTTCTTTTACGGGATTCCTGCCCACAGTAGTAGATATGATAGTCATCCGAACTGAATTCGCCCATTCCCGTCCATTTTAGTTCACTGATGCCTAGGATGTCAATGTTTATTCTTGCCATCTCATTTTTGACCACATCCAGCTTACCAAGGTTCATGGTTCTTACATTCCAGGTTCCTATGCAATACTTTTCTTTACAGCATTGGACTTTCCTTTCGCTTCCAGGCATATCCGCAACTGAGCGTCCTTTCGGCTTTGGCCCAGCCGCTTCATCAGCTCTGGATCTACTTGTACTTGTCCTCCGCTCTTCCCCAGTAGCATGTTGGACGCCTTCCGACCTGAGGGGCTCATCTTCCAGCGTCATATCTTTTATATGCCTGTTGTCTTTGTCCATGGAGTTTTCTTGGCAGGGATACTGGAGTGGCTTGCCAGTTCCTTCCTCCAGGTGGATCACGTTTGGTCCAAACTCTCCACTATGACCTGTCCATCTTGACCTGTCCATAGCTTCCCTGAGTAATTCAAGCCCCTTCGCCACGACAAGGCAGTGATCCATGAAGGGGTGCCATTTGGTTTTTGCCTACTGCGTAGCAAATCGTCACAACTTGTAAGGTTGCGGTTAGGCATTGGTTAAAATTTGTTGGTCTAGGAGTACAGGAATTGGCTGGGCCTGCCCCTGCAAGGATGCTGCTGCAGGGGTATTCCATTAAAGGAATCCAGGGGCTCATCTTGCTTTTGTCCATACCCCCCGAGAAGGGGCTAGGGCCGTGCAAGAGCCCCTGGGAGCATTTGGGGGAGAGCAGAGGGCCTGGCACCCAGCTCCTGATCTCTCCCCTATAGGTGTTTACCCTTACTGACTTCGCTGGCTAGTGGGTGTCAGTTCTGTCCCAGGGCGGGGGACAGATAGTCGGAACCAATGCCTAAGCAACCACTCACATTGGTTGTATTTAAATAAAGTTGTGGCCAAAAATTTATGCCAAAAAAACCTTAAACTTAAATGACTGTGTGACATCTGAATTATTGGGGTTGGGGAGCTGTCCCGGAGCCTCGACACGCAAAAGGAAAGAGATAATGCAGCTCTCTTTAACCATCTTACAATTTAAATGCTGATCACAAGTCTTACTGATGCATTCCAGCGAGATTATTTATTGTATAAATTTTTTAAGTATTAGTTTTGCAGTTGGCATAATTCTTTTATATTTCTATTTCAAGGTCTGATTTCTTTTCAGGACAATCATTTGTTCATCCTGTGCAGCTAAAAATAATAATAATACACACACACACACCACCTTCTCCATTCCTTTGCTTTAGAATTGGTATCTGATCAAACCCATATTTTTAAATATATGTATTTATAGTCAGATGGGAGAATAGGTTGCAGTCAAAGTATTTTTCTTGAAAATGTGAGGGAAATGGTGGTCTTTTTTTTTAATATTGCCTTATCAGTTTCTCTTTTTTTTATTACTGATGACTTCATTCTGTTTGAATTCAATGCTTCGGTTTCTTTGGGGTAAACTAATAGATTATGTATGCGATATTTGCCTGGCCCTGATTGAATTCATCTGGTGAGTTTGAATGTGGTTCATATATTCATGTAATTGTCAGGAGCCAAGTTGAGATTCAGAACTCTTAAATGACTGGGCATCACAGTCATTTCTTTCACATTGCTTATGGACTTGGAGCGGGGTGCTTCTCCCTGCCTTGACTCTGCATTGGTTACTCAGTTCACATTTCTCTACTCAATTATACTGAAATCTTTTAAAAAGCCAGTACTTCTAACTATGTGGGCAGTTATTAAGACAAACATCTCTTAAGGCTGTGTCCGGCATTTTATGTTTGGGGGATAAAATGGGGCTATACAGTACTGCCAACACTGACCTTCCTCAGCTTCCACCCACCAACCCACCCAGTGTGGTGCAGTGGTTAAGAGTGGTGGACTCCTAATCTGGGGAACCGGGTTCGCGTCCCCTCTCCTCCACATGCAGCTGCTGGGTGACCTTGGGCTAGTCACACTTCTTTGAAGTCTCTCAGCCCCACTCACCTCACAGAGTGTTTGTTGTGGGGGAGGAAGGGAAAGGAGAATGTTAGCCGCTTTGAGACTCCTTCGGGTAGTGATAAAGCGGGATATCAAATCCAAACGCCGCTTCTTCTTTCAGAAGAATTTCACTCTTATCATAATGTGGAGCTTTGTAGCTCCAACCTGCAGCTTAATTGTGGGCAATCTGCTGGTGAAAGTTCATTCTAAAGCATACAGCAGCTTGATTTTTTTCATTTAGCCCTTAGTATTTAAGACTCTGCGCCAGGTTAAGCTTGCAATTATCCTGCAGAAGGTTTCTCAGAAGAGGTTTGCTGCCCCACAAAAAATGGCCAGCAAAGCCGACTTGCTATTCCACCATATAGATTCGCCAACAGATCGTATTTTATAGACAGCGCTTCCACCAAGGGCAGCTTCTCTCATTATGTTGTGAAGACGGCACTGCCTGCAACCTCACGCAGTCAGCCGAGTGTTCTTTGCCTTAGTGAAAAGTGCTCTCTCACTTACAGAAGTCAGGGCACCTAACTCTCACTGACACACAGCCCCTACCGCAAGCCTCCCCTTTAACAAGGTTGAAAATAAATTTTTTAAGGGTTTCTTCGGCTATGTTCAAAGCAAGAGGGAGAACAAGCAAGTCGTAGGTGATGGAGAAATGCTATTGGGTGACAGAGAGAAGGTGGAAATGCTCAACACCTACTTTAACCTTTGTCTTCACCCAAAAGGAAAGTAGTGCCCAACCTGGTGGTAACAGAATAAATGATGTCAGGAGGGAGCTGCAGTTCCAAGATAAGAACAGAGGTGGTAAGGGAACACCTAGCTTCTTTAAATGAATTCATACCACCAGGGCCTGATGAGCAGCACCCAAGGGTAATCTCAGAGACTCCTTGAGAATTCTTTGGAGAACAGGTGAGGTCCCTGCAGATTGGTGGGAAAATGTTGTCCCCATCTTCAAAAACCGGGAAGAAGAAGAACCAGGTAACTACCAACCAGGGAGCTTGACATCAATACCAGGAAAGTTCCTTGTTGTTGTTGTTTAGTCGTTTAGTCGTGTCCGACTCTTCTTGACCCCATGGACCAGAGCACACCAGGCACTCCTGTCTTCCACTGCCTCCCGCAGTTTGGTCAAACTCATGTTAGTAGCTTCGAGAACACTGTCCAACCATCTCGTCCTCTGTCGTCCCCTTCTCCTTGTGCCCTCAATCTTTCCCAACATCAGGGTCTTTTCCAGGGAGTCTTCTCTTCTCATGAGGTGGCCAAAGTACTGGAGCCTCAACTTCAGGATCTGTCCTTCCAGTGAGCACTCAGGGCTGATTTCCTTAAGAATGGATAGGTTTGATCTTTTGCAGTCCATGGGACTCTCAAGAGTCTCCTCCAGCACCATAATTCAAAAGCATCAATTCTTCAGCAATCAGCCTTCTTTATGGTCCAGCTCTCACTTCCATACATCACTACTGGGAAATCCATAGTTTTAACAGGAAAGGTCCTAGAACAGATAATTCAGCAGTCACTCTGTGAGCACTCAAAAAAGGACCTAGCATGGGTTTTCAAAACAAGTCTTGCCACACGAATTTCATTTCTTTTTTTTAATGGAGTTTCAAGCTTGGTGGATCAGGGGAATGCTGTGGACATCGTTTATCTTGATTTCAGTGATGCTTTTGGCAAAGTCCCCCATGATATTCTTTCAAAGAAGCTGGTAAAATGTGGGTTGAAGGAGATAACTGTTAGGTGGATTTGCAGCTGGTTGACTGACTGAACCCAAAGAGTACTGATTAAAAGTTTCTTGTCATCCATGAAGAAAGTGACAAGTGGGGTGCCTCAGGGTTCTGTTCTGGGCCCGTTGTTGTTCAGCGTCTTTCTAAATGACTTGGATGAATGAATTGAGGGGGTGCTCATCAAATTTGCAGATGGCACCCACCAAACTGGGAGGGTAGCTAATGCCACAGAAGACAGAATTGGGATTCAAAATAACCTTCCTTAACAGATTGGAGAGATGTGCCCAAACTAACAAAAGGAATTTCAATAGGGACAAATGTGGCGTTCTGCACTTAGGCAGGAAGAACCAGCTGCACCAATAATAATAATAAGAAGAAGAAGTTTGGATTTGATATCCCGCTTTTCACTACCCGAAGGAGTCTCAAAGCGGCTAACATTCTCCTTTCCCTTCCTCCCCCACAACAAACACTCTGTGAGGTGAGTGGGGCTGAGAGACTTCAGAGAAGTGTGACTAGCCCAAGGTCACCCAGCAGCTGCATGTGGAGGAGCGGAGACACGAACCCGGTTCCCCAGATTACGAGTCTACCACTCTTAACCACTACACCACACTGGCTCTCTCTTACAGATGGCAATCACCTGGTTTACCAGTAGTACATGTGAAAAGGATCTAAGGGCCTTGGTGGACCACAAGCTTAACATGAGGCAACAGTGTGATGCAGCAGCAAAAAAGCTAATGCTATTCTGCATCAACAGAAGGATAGTGCCCACATCAAGGGAAGTATTCAGGTGCTTGGTTTCCACTGTGTGCCTATATTATTTACCCAAAGTGGCCTCATTCATCAAAAACTATTCCCTCTCCCTTGACATTTAATACCTACATTGGGCAGGCACGGGGAATGTATATATGGCACCCATAAACGTCGCTGTGAATCAAATTAGTTTAGTATTTTTATATTTAAACCCGCATAAGACAGGAAATATAAATCTTAGCCAGCTAGCAGTACTCCCACCCCACCCACCCACCCTGCATACGCTTTCATTTCTTTCTTTGCTTCATGCATCTAATGCAAGCTTAATATTACTGTAATTTAGAGGCTGATCGTGCATCTCAAACACCACTGTCTCCTTCTTCCCACCCAACTATCTCTCAGCCCTTTCAACCACAATGTTCTAACTCTGAACAAATTACTTCAGTAGCCCACCGAGCCATAGCAAACACTGCAGCCAAGCCGGAGAATTGTTTCATGAAAACACACTTTTGTTTTAAGTAGCGGGTTGAAAGTTAAGTTGTGGCAGGAGCATTGCTTCTCTCCCCGGCCCCCAGAGAGGAATAACTTGAATCCAGGTGTCTGCACAGGTTCTTGGGTGTAGGTGTTTCAGATTGAGCTCTGCGGTGACCCAAAAATAAACTTGCAATGTAGACAGACCCAAATAAATATTAACACGTTCCATTTCGTTTGTTAAATATTTTGCTTTCTTGAATTTGTGGCTTGGAGGCAAGGTCTAAACCAGGGGTCGGCAAAGTTTTTGTGGCTTGGGCCGGTTCACGGTCCCGCAGACGCTGCGGTGGGCCGGAATGCGTGTGCACGCATGCGCACATGCTATTTCTGGCGCGGAGGAGGTGTGCGCAGCTTCCCATTGGCTGCAGGAGCTTCCTGCAACCAATGGGAAGCCGGCCAGCATCACAGAAGGTGGTCCCTGCTCTGCTCCACGCCGGTTTAACGCAGTACATGGGAACCGATCAAGCGGGCAGCTGGGGTCCCCGAGTGGGCAGTGGGGGTCCATGGACCAGTTTAACAAGTGGCCCATGGGCCTTAGGTTGCCAACCCCTGGTGTAAACGGTGCAAGCAGGAGCCCTAACTAGCCTGTCCGTGCTAGTTTCATTTTCCAAAATGAAAGTTTTCACTACAACTTGAACTGAAAATGAATTCCACCTGGACTCTGCGCTTATACCTGCTGCTGATGAAATGCCCTCTGATGCAACTTACGCTACGTTTTCTTCATTCTCCAGTGACCATCCAGCTGTTGGAACTGCAGACCGCATCCAGAAGTTACGGAAGGAGTACCATCAAGCAAGACGAGAAGGCTTACCTTTCTACGATGAAGAGGAGGGCAGAGGAAGGCCATCTGATTATGATCAGCACTGGGTAAGGCGCTCAGCCAAAGTCTAATAAGTATGCGTCCAGTTTTATGGGGACAACACACACAAAATCAGTTGTGTTTCTCCAAATAATTAATTGAGAAGTATATGTTGGCCAGCCTTGCAAATAAGCCCACATAAGTTACTAGCCTGTGAATAAAACATTGGTAGGCTACTGGGGGCTGGCAGAGGAGGGACAGAGAGTGCCATCCCTCCTTCGCCACCCTGCGACACTTTTGATAGTTCACAGCTTCTGCCTGCTTCCTTGCTCACCTAGATGGGGCTGTGTGTACTTTCCTGTAGACAATTCATTTTTATCTGTGGCTCCTACAGAAGTGCTTAAAGCAAGGGTGATGTAGATTTTGGTAGCGAAGGAAGAACCAGTGGTCTTACAGGTGAGCATGGCAATTGAGATATTTCAGTTATATATCAGTTCTTCAGTTGGTTTCATGTTCAGCTGGGCTAATTGAGATAGATCCATGTGATGGAAGGAGGTACACATCTTCGCCAGGGGTCTGCTGTGGTCATGTAACATCTTTTCTATCGCCTCCCCACCCCAACCCGATCCTCTATGTGCCAAGTTGCTACATGTTCATATGAAAGCAGGTAATGGCATTTGATTTCCTTTCTCCAGAATTATGATCAAGCCTCGCTTTCCCTCCCCAAGTTAATAACTGCTCTGTGAAAGGCTCGGGGCCTTTCAGGGATAAACTGGCCATTATGCTAAGTAAGCTATAAAGTAGAGTCCCTTTGATTGTGTAAGCATAAATAAGTGTCTCTGCTTCTGTGCCCTGTGCCTAGACTCTTAAATTCTCCCCAGTCTCAGACTACACTGGCTGTTCTCTTATTACATGACAGAGGAGTGGAAATGACTGGAATTGTTAAAACAGTTTCCCCTGGTTTTATGATGATACCTTAACATTGAAAGCTGTAAATACCTTCAGAGTATATAATATACCGTGGACTATTCTGCATTCTACGTCCAAGCCTAGTTGCCAAAACTAAAGCTGATGTGACATTAAGGCTGTCCTAAATGTCCACAAGAATATGGGATGCGGGTGGCGCTGTGGTCTAAACCACTGAGCCTAGGGCTTGCCGATCGGAAGGTCGGCGGTTCGAATCCCCGCAATGGGGTGAGCTCCCGTTGTTCGGTCCCAGCTCCTGCCAACCTAGCAGTTCGAAAGCACATCAAAGTGCAAGTAGATAAATAGGTACCACTCTGGCGGGAAGGTAAACGGCGTTTCTGTGCGCTGCTCTGGTTCACCAGAAGCGGCTTAGTCATGCTGGCCACATGACCTGGAAGCTGTACGCCGGCTCCCTCAGCCAGTAAAGCGAGATGAGCGCCGCAACCCCAGAGTCGTCCGCGACTGGACCTAATGGTCAGTGGTCCCTTTACCTTTACTTAAATGTCCACAAAGCAAACAACTTTCATGGAAAAGAGGGGGAGGGATTTAGTGTAGCCATTTAACATTTGGGAAGTTTTTGCATTTCTCATGGTTTTTGTGTTTTGGCTGCATTTTTTGAACCAATATATTGAATCCTTCTTGCTGGCCACATGACCCCAGCTGCTTACAGGTCATGCTGTCAGCCGGATGATATCACAATGCAACATAGCCAATAAGGTATGGTTGTGTGACATCACTAAGCCAATTTGGAGTTGTTGTTGTTGTTGTTGTTGTTTTATTTTCTCTACCAAATTACCAAAAGAAGCAAAACTATTTCCAAAAACAAAACCACTTCCTCGCCCTTCCTCATAAATTGATTTCGGTATCTATGCCATAATTTTCAGTGACGTTAGGTCAAATCCTCATAGACTGGAACTACATTGCATCAATATGTAATTTTGTGTATATATATATATATTAACAAGGATTGAGGTGTCCCTTTAAATCTTCTGTCTATATCTGGAACATTTCGTGATCTCTTCAATACGCTGCTATTAAACTTTGTGCTATCTTTTTAGTAGTTTCTTCTTCCTTACAAATTACAGCAGTTTTGGAATATCCGTGCTTTGTAAGTCAAGCAGTAGGTTCAAGTGAGGGGTTTACTAAATGTCCAGATGTCACAAATACAGTCTAATAGAACAGATGGTTATCCAACTAGGAAGCTATGTCAAAAATCAGTATTGTCCATTGTGCATCACCAAACCTACACCTGTCTGCCCTGCGGTAACTTAATTCCTGTTTCTCTGGACCAGAGTCCCTGCCTGATGCATGCTCAGGAAAGCTCATACCAAGAACAAACTTAGTTGGTCTCGTAAGGTGCTACTGGAAGGATTTTTTGTTTTTGTTTTTGTTTTATATTTTGTTTTGACTATGGCAGACCAACGCGGCTACCTACTTGTAGCAGAAATCTTGAGTTACTAATCGAGAGAGAGAGCATGTCACAGCACCCTAGACCTCCCTTCCAAGTCAACAACTGGGGTTACAAACAAGGCTCCAGACTTTCATGATCTGAATTGTGGCCCCTGGGGGGGGGTTTCTGCACCCCTTGATTTTTAACCTCTAGCCTCCTGCTGTTAATTGTCTGCACAATATAGTATTGACTCTTATTTCAAACTGCGGAGTTCACCATACCCAAGTGTTGCTTCTCTCCTTCCTCTTTCCATTTGTTTGTGTTTCTTGCTGGACATCGAGCCCAAGGAAGAGTTGCGATGAACGCAATAGCTAGCTCACTGCATAGTGACTTTTTTGTAGGCTCTAACAGAGATATTCTTGTTGGGATTTCTGCTGAATAAATCAGTTTAACGTACTCCTGATGAAGTCAACCTTATTTGGCAAATATACAAAGTTTTAGTGCTTAGGTTTGTTTTTTTTTAAAGAAAACCATTCACCAAACGATGCTCGTAAATAACATGCCTGTGCTCCCAGGGTAGATGTTTAAAGAATAATTGATATCCCAGCAAATAATCCCAGGACTGGTCAATGAAGCTTTGGGAGCAGGCTGAGGATTCCCATTTCTTATCAGACCTCGAAGGGCTTTATTACCTTGCTGAGGGAGCTCAGACCTGCGGCCCCATATAGTCTCCAAAGCCTCACAAAGGTCTCTTCTGGGTAATCCTCTTTAAGCCATTTCTATTAGGTGTAATACCCTAAGATTACTGATTCCCAAGGCGACATGTTTTTTGAAAGGAGAGGTTGTTAATCAAAGCACCCAAGATAGCTTTAAATCTCTCAGTCCCTCGGATTAATATCAGGAGTCTCAAGGCTGTTTTTCATTTCTCATTCAAATGCATTTGTGCTAACATTAACTCGGCGGCTCGCAAACGCAAGGAGGCTGGCTGGGAATCACACTCGCCCAACTTCACTGGCAAAAAAACCTAAAAATCTCAGGCGTTGCGTTGATTCTTGAGCACCACTCCACAAACTGCCCAGCTTCTCCCAACTGTGATTGCTATTTGGTTTTGGGAGCATGTCGTATTGAAAATTAAGAGGATCACAAACGTGCCCCGGAAAGAGCGATAATTCCACACAGAATCACAAAGTCGGAAGGGATTCAGCCCAACGTCCTGCCAGTGCAGAAAACAAGCTCTGCCACTGGAGACCCAGGTAGCCTCAGCAGCTAGAAGAATCGCCTTGTGCGTGACAGCTATGGCTATTCCTGCACCGGCAGAATTTGACCGTAGTATTGGGGCGCGGGTGGCGCTGTGGGTTAAACCACAGAGCCTAGCGCTTGCCGATCGGAAGGTCGGTGGTTCGAATCCCCGTGACGGGGTGAGCTCCCGTTGCTCGGTCTCAGCTCCTGCCACCTAGCAGTTCGAAAGCACGTCAAAGTAGATAAATAGGTACCGCTCCGGCAGGAAGGTAAATGGCATTTCCGTGCGCTGCTCTGGTTCTCCAGAAGCGGCTTAGTCATGCTGGCCACATGACCCGGAAGCTGTACGCCGGCTCCCTCAGCCAGTAATGCGAGATGAGCGCCGCAACCCCAGAGTCGTCCATGACTGGACCTAATGCTCAGGGGTCCCTTTACCCTTTACCTTTATTGTTGACTTCAGGGTTGGATTACTGCAGTGCGCTCTGTGTGGGGCCTCCCATATGCTTGGTCTGGAAGCTGCAGTTAGTGCAGAATGCTGCAGCACGATTGCCAGCAGCAAGGAGACCCTGTCGGCATATCCATTTGGCACCCTCAAATGGATCTTCTCAAATCGGGTCCTCCCTCAAAGAGGGGACGTGTTGCGGTGCGACCTGGCAACCGAACCCTGTGTTGTGGGTGGGATCGTTTGGGTAGCCACAACACCCTATTGGTAGGTGCTGGGAGCAATCTGACCAATGGGATGCACGAAAAGGACATCGAGGGGCCTATTTAACCCCATGCACGTGTACCTGAGCTTCCTCTTGGGGCTAGTGCATCGGAACACCCGCCCACCTCTCCCTATATTTAGGGCTTGCGCTTGACCTTGCTATGCCATCGTGTGTCGTCTGTCGTTGGGACAGGGGCACGGCAGGAATTTTCCCCACTTGGCTGATTGGCTGTTGCCATTTGGGTTTCGCCTGCCGTGTAGCAAATCGTCACAACTTGTAAGGTTGTGGATAGGCTCTGGTTCAGGTGATAGGGATGGGGGAACGCTCTCGCCATCCCTAAGCAAAGGGTATTCCGTTAAAGGAATCCAGGGACTCAATGGTTTGGTCAACCCTGAGAGGGGTTGTGCCCATGCCAGAGTCCAGGGGGACATCTGGATGGTGGACTAGTATGTCTCCGCTTTCCACTGTTCCAGGTGTTCACCCTTGGCTGACCTACGATAGAGCTCTGGGTCAGCGCTGCCTGCAAGGGTGCAGGGAGCTAGTCGAACCAGAGCCTATGCAACCACTCACTTGATTGTAATCAAGAAAGTTGTGGCCTAAATTCTGCCAAAAACCAAACCAAAATTGGAGTCTTGACTTAATTTATTTCTAGGGGGTGGTTAAGAGGTCTAAACACTCAAATATGGATCTTCTAAATTTTGCATGCCCTCAGCAGTGAAACTGAATTTTGCACTAATTTGATTCAAGTTTTGCACTAACTTGGTTCATATAGGTCACTGAGCTATGGGCCGCTGGGAACGTCCTTGCAAACGTTTTTTTCTCTGCTGGTGCTGCATCCAGCTACAACCCAAAATTTAGACCCTGCTTCATGCTGCTTTTGTATGGGTAGTATATTTCCCCTTCCCATGTGGTCAAGAGTGATCTAGCCTAGACCATGATCGCTAGCAGACAGGCTACTTACGACTAGCTTTTCCTCCCTGAGCAACAGCTGACTTGTTTCCTATAAGAGAAGAGAAAAGGCTAATTCCATAATTGTGATTAAATTGAAAACTTACTGCAGCTCCACATTGTTCCAAGTCTTTGTTCTGAATGAGGCACATAATGCTGAGACAAGAGGAAATCCTGCTGTTAAAAAGGTTTTTCCCTTTCCCTGTATAGGGTATTCACTTGGGGGAAATGCAGCTGGTGACCCCCTCTTATGTACAGTTAATGCTAGATAGGTTCTCCCTGTGTTTCTTGTCAGTTAGCCATGCTAGCTAAGCCAGCTTTCCTTTATAATACGTCCTGCTAATGTGTAGCAGCTGCCGTATTATTCACCGTTCACTATCTAACCGAGTGTTCAGTTTGGATGGCATCTGCCACGAGTCCGCAGGCTAAGAACAGTCCCTCTTTCGAATGCATTGGTGTATACCAGTTGCGTACGTGTGGACACACAAATAAAACAAGTGTGAGTCTGGGCAAGCGCCCAAGGATAGAGCTGACGTTAGCAAGTGGCCTTTTGCTGACGACGTAATGGGGCAGAGCTTTTGACAGAGGCATTTCTAAGCATCCCTTTTGGGGAAAAGAAGAAGAAGAAGAAGAAGAAGAAGAGAGTATGGATTTGATATCCTGCTTTATCACTACCCGAAGGAGTCTCAAAGCGGCTAACATTCTCCTTTCCCTTCCTCCCCCACAACAAACACTCTGTGAGGTGAGTGGGGCTGAGAGACTTCAGAGAAGTGTGACTAGCCCAAGGTCACCCAGCAGCTGCATGTGGAGGAGCGGGGAAGCGAACCCGGTTCCCCAGATTACGAGACTACCACTCTTAACCACTACACCACACTGACTCTAGATTCCATTCCCCCATACTGCAGTGGCTTAAGAACCTCCCAACACCACTTCGTAGCAAGTCGGCCTTAAGAGCATAAAAAGGAATGGAGCAATTTGTTTCACAAATCGGGTCCTCCGTTAAAAGAGGGCACGTGTTGCGGTGCGACCTGCAACCCGACCCAGTGTTGTGGGGGTAATTGGAAATCAAGGCCACAACCCCTGATAGGTCGGTCCCACGTTGCTGGGGTGAAATCTGGCCAATGGGGTGTCGTAAAATGCAGCAACGCGGGACCTATTTAAGCCCATGCGAGGCTGCTGAGCTTCCTCTTTGGGGCCTAACGCATCGGAACACCCACCCACCACTCCCTATATTTAGGGCTTGTTGACCTTGCTATGCCGTCGTGTGTTGTCTGTCGTTGGGACAGGGGCACGGTAGGAATTTTCCCCACTTGGCTGATGCCATTTGGGTTTCACCTGCCACATAGCAATTAGTCACAACTTGTAAGTTGCGGATAGGCTCTGGTTCAGGTGATAGGCGTGGCACGTGATGTGGCCACACCTATGGAAATGCAGGATATTCCGGTACAGGAATCCAGGGACTCAATGGTTTGTCGGTCCCCGAAAGGGGTCCGGCCAGTGGCCGAGTCCCGGGGACATCAGAACGGCTGATTGGTGAACCTTCCATCAGCTGTCCCTGGTGTTCATCCTTGTCTGTCCTACGAACGTGGCTCTGGGACAGGGCTGCCTGCAAGGGTGCAGGGAGATAGTCGAACCAGAACCTATGCAACCACTCACTTGGTTGTAATCAATAAAGTTGTGGCCTAAATTCTGCCAAAAACCAAACCAAATATCTGAGTCATGTGTGAATTTATTTTGGGGAAGGTTAAAGGTCTAAACACGCAATTTAGAATACTCATTTAAAATATCAGTGACTTCCCTTCTTCTCTTTCCATGGTTCATTTTGCATATCATAAATCCCTGCATATTTTACAAAAACTAAACCATTCAGTATTCCATTATTACATCCATCAAAACTTATTTACACTGTTGAATTTATCTTAATGCTGCCAACGTTTTCAAGTGTACACAATTTCCCCCCATATATTCAATAAACGCTTTCCAATCTTCTCTAAACATACATCCTTCTGCTTCTCTTATTCTATACTAGTGGTTTAAACCCGTTAAAATAACGGGCGCTAGAACATTTCTGACACAAAACCCAAAGTCCTGAAGTGCAGGGAGCAGGGCAAACCATGCGCTCCCTACACGGCATTAAGATTCCTGAGGGAGAAATGACGGCGTGTTTCCTTTTATTGTTCCTGTCCTAAACATACTTACTGCACGAAGGTAGAACAGGTTTCCTTCCGGATGTGTGGGGCTCCCAGCCCCTTTCGGAGTGTGGGGCGATGGGTGGGGAAGCGAGGGGGGTGAGGCGGCGGCGGAGGCGGCGGCATCATCTCCCGGGAGGCTTCCCCCCCCCCGGTTCTCCTCCTCCTTCTGCCCAGCAGCGAGAGTGGCAGCGTGTCCTCCCTTCTCGGCCGCCCTTCAGCCTCTGGTGCACCAGCGTTCCATTTCAACCGCCGCTTCAACTGCCGTATCTCTGCTCCAATCCCTGTGTCCGTGGGGCACATGCTCAGTAGCGCAAACCCAGAGACACACGGACTGGATGCAGAGACACTTGCGTTTTATATATATATGTTAAGTCTGCAAGCTGTGCATATTCTGTCAGCTTAAGTTGCCATTCTTCTTGGGTTGGGACCTTGCTCGTTTTCCATTTTGGGGCTAACAAAACACAGGCCACAGTACTGGCATAAATAAATAACCCTTTATTGACACCTGGGAATTTCAGTCTGAGTTATCCCCAACAAAAAGGACTCTGGTTTTGTTTTTGTTTTTTGGGAAAGTACTTTCAAACTTTTTTCCCCAATTCATTATGGATTATTTCTCAGTACTCTTTTACCCTTCAAAAAACGGAATGGAATAATTTGGACTATTTGTGTAGTGCAATGTTGGTCGTTACTGTATGTTACATTTTGAATTGTGGTTCTGCTTTAGCTTTTGATGTTTTTTTAGCTGCCCTGGACACTTACAAATTGAAGGACAGGGTCTAAGAAATCATACCCTCCAACATTTCTCTGATGAAAAAGGGATATCCTATATAATAATAATAATAATAATAATAATAATAATAATAATAATAATAAATTTATATCATTCCTGCCCATCTGACTGGGTTGCCCCAGCTACTCTGGGCAGCTTCCACCATATATAAAAACGTGATAAAACATTAAACAACTTCCCTATATAGGGCTGCCTTCAGATGTCTCCTAAAGGCTTTATAGTTACTTATCTCCTTGGCTTGGGGTCACATAATTCTATACCCTTCGAAGAAAATAGGGACATCCTAAGGATCCTCTGGGATCAAATCAGAAACTGGGATGACTTCTGTAAATCTTTCACTGTCCCTGGAAAATAGGGGCACTTGGAGGGTCTGAAGAAACAAGAAGAAGAAGAAGAAGTAAAACTGATCGTTGTTTAGAAGTCAAGCCAAAAATATCATTTCAAACAAGCAACAATGCTTTGTCTTCATGTTGTTCTGCAATTCTGTTTCTTACGCAGTGATTGTATAAAGGTAAAGGTAAAGAGACCCCTGACCATTAGGTCCAGTCGTGTCCTACTCTGGGGTTGCGGCGCTCATCTCGCTTTATTGGCCGAGGGAGCCGGCATACAGCTTCCGGGTCATGTGGCCAGCATGACTAAGCCGCTTCTGGCAAACCAGAGCAGCGCACGGAAACGCCGTTTACCTTCCCACCGGAGCGGTACCTATTTATCTACTTGCACTTTGACGTGCTTTCGAACTGCTAGGTGGGCAGGAGCTGGGACCGAGCAACGGGAGCTCACCCCGTCGCGGGGATTCGAACCGCCGACCTTCTGATCCGGCAAGCCCTAGGCTCTGTGGTTTAACCCACAGCGCCACCCACATCCCAGTGATTGTATAGTTTTTCATAGTGATTGTATAGTTGTTGCTTTTTGTTTCTGCTATGGACCCAATGGTTTTCTCCCAGTACCACTCCGTTATT
Source organism: Lacerta viridis (assembly GCA_900245905.1). Taxonomy (NCBI): domain Eukaryota; kingdom Metazoa; phylum Chordata; class Lepidosauria; order Squamata; family Lacertidae; genus Lacerta; species Lacerta viridis. Next base: position 37,630 of record OFHU01003716.1, read on the forward strand.
CCCACCATTCTGTTGTGTTTTGGCTTCCTCCCCAGTTGTCTTTCAGCAAGGAAGGAAAATTTTGGAATGCTGGTCATGCATTTTTGCCCATGCACAGAACAAAAAATTCCCTACATCTCAGTGAGGGTGGGGGAGATGCTCATCCCTTTGAAGATGGTTTTTGTTATTGCTTTATTCTGCAGAAGCTCATCAGCCTAAAGCTCAGAAGAAAATAACTTTTTGCTCCTTTGAGCAACATAAAAAAATATTTTATAACTCAAAAGGATCACACCAGCACAAAATAAAAAGTTGAACACTGTATTTTTTATTTTATTTTTTGATTACTAAATAAATAAATCTTGCTTGCTTGGAAGAAGAAAATGGCTTTTTTTTCCTTTTAGGATTTTTTTTAAAAAAATTATTTTAAAGCTTTCTTTCTGCAGGAGTGCCTCACCACTCTAGCTCAAAATAAAAACACAACAAATTAAATATAACTTACACATCATTATTTGAAAAGACCCAGCTTCCTTAGAAAGGAAAATATTTATTCTGTTGAGGATGTTTTCGTGTTTTTTATGCACAACATTAATGCACAAATTCTGGATTTATTTATTTATTGAAAAAGGACGTCAGATTTTGATATAATCAGTGCCACCCTAGTAAGAAGTTCTGGTTAGAATTATTGAATATTCAGATCAGGACTGAAATCTTTTAATTTTTTTCTCAGATTGCTTTCTAATGTAGAACCTGCTGCCTTCACTCCTGGACAGCTTGTACTTTCTCAGCATGAGGAGAAATGATAGAATCCTGTATCGCTTGTACCATATCTGGATTATTAACATATTTCAGTTAACCTTTTTTGGTCCATCTCTGCAACTCAAATCAGGCAAGGCTGTAGTTATAAAAGTGATACTTGCTTTTTAAAACAATCAGAAAATCAAGACAGGTTCCCAGATTTAAAAATTACATCTACTTATGACTATACTACTAGCCTGGTACCATACCAATAGGTTTTGTATATTGTTCTCTGTAATAATTTAAGGCAGCCTTTGGTCTTCGCTTTAGGGATCTGAGGTGAAAATCCTTTGAAGTCAAACACAGAATTCCCTATTAATCTCAGTGTACTTCCACAAACAGAAAGAAAAATACAGGAAATTGAGAGTATATTGGCGCCTTGGTATCTTTGGGCCTTCTTTGCTCCTGCTAAGAAAAGCATTCTAAGCTGAGGAAGGCATTGTTGTCATGATCCTGTTGGGTCTGCGCACTTGCTGAAACAGGTACATATTCCCTGGTTGGATCGAATCATAGAATTGTACTGTTGGAAGGGATCCTGAAGATCATCCAGTCCAGAGGTCAGCACCCTTTTTCAGCCATGGGCCGGTCCACTGTCCCTCAGACCACGTGGTGGGCCGGACTATATTTTTTTTTGGGGGGGGTGAACGAATTCCTGTGCCCACAAATAACCCAGAGATGCATTTTAAAGAAAAGCACACATTCTACTCATGTAAAAACACCAGGCAGGCCCCACAAATAACCCAGAGATGCATTTTAAATAAAAGGACATTCTACTCATGTAAAAACACGCCGATTACCGGACCGTCCGCGGGCCGGATTCAGAGGGCGATTGGGCCACATCTGGCCTACAGGCCTTAGGTTGCCTACCCCTGATCCAGTCCAACCCCCTGCAATGTGTGGGATGTGATCCATGAGAGGCAGTCAAGTACAACATTCCTTGAAATGCTAGAGAAGACATTCGAGGGAATGTTTGGTCCAGCCAGTCGAAACTTCCTGTTTCCTCCTGGCTGGAGCATCCTTCCTTTTGCATGTGATAAAAGGTGGGCATGACCTAACCTGTCCAGGTAACAAAAGGACGAGTCATGCAGCAACCTTCCCTCTTTTTGACTTCCTTCTTCGTTTGACCAGCTTTTAGCTAGGACTGCTCTGCTAGCTCTCAGCTAGCAGAAGCACTGGGATTATTCCCCCATATGGGGTAGATCCACATGTACATATTTGTAACTAAGTCTGCCTTCAGGAATCCAACTGTGAACTGATGTAAGTATAGTCATACCTCATGTGCCAGTGTGGTGTAGTGGTTAAGAGTGGTGGACTCGTAATCTGGTGAACCGGGTTCGCTTCCCTCTCCTCCACATGCAGCTGCTGGGTGACCTTGGGCTAGTCACACTTCTCTGAAGTCTCTCAGCCCCACTCACCTCACAGAGTGTTTGTTGTGGGGAGGAAGGGAAAGGAGATTGTTAGCTGCTTTGAGACTCCTTTGGGTAGTGATAAAGCGGGATATCAAATCCAAACTCTTCTTCTCTTCTTCGTGTTGTGTTAGGTTCATGTTGTGTCTTTTCAGCTTGCGAACACGGCAAACCCGGAAGTGTATACTTCCGGGTTGCGCCGTGCGCAGTGGCGGAGCGTCATTCTCCAGCACTGGAGGCAGGGAGCAGGTGGGCGGGGCTGGCACGCATCCTAGGGGCGGGACACACTGCCCAAAGGGGCAGGGCATGCATACTGGGGTGGGGCACGCCGCCCGCAAGGGTGGGACGCACGTTCTGGGGCGTGGTGTGCAGCCTGCGGGGGTGTGGCGCCCAGCGCGGGCGGGGGTCAGCCGCGATGGAACCCCACTGGGATCGCACCAGCGGAGACGGTGCGCTCCCATCACCCCCTTTCCTCTGCCCCTGGCCATGCGCGCAGAAGCGTTCTGCGCGCTTTGCGCATGCACAGAAGCAGAGCTCTAGTTACAGACTTTTCAGGGTGCAAACAACACCCTGGAATGGATCGAGTCAATAACTAGAGGTACCACTGTAAACTTATTTTATTGACTTTGAATAAGATTGTGGTGTCTTTATTCTTTTAAGAGGGATTCCAATGAATTTACCAGGAACGTACAATGCAATCTGAGACAGACAGAATTGTATAATAGTGCGAAGCTGAAACGAGCCTGCAACCAGCTATCTGCTGTGCATGTAAAAGGGGAATGTAAACTCTGCTAAGTAAAGGAACTTGCTAGTGCAAGTTAGGAAGGATATTAATAAACAATATATCCTCTCCTGCCACCCTGAACATTCCCACACAATGCAGGAAAATGCAGCTGTCCCATGCGGGGTTCCAACCCACAACCTTGACCACGCTCTAACCAACCAAGCTATCCATTGCCTAGAATGGGGAACTGTGCCTATATTTAAGAGGTGGGGGGAATCAAGTGGGGGGTGGAACTACATGTGCCCAGTCCAATATCTGAACCCGGGTGCATATAACCCTTTGTAAAAAGTGATGCACCCACACAGCTTCAGCTGCTCCTTGCATGCTCTGCTGGATTGGAACCACTGAATATGGATGTCCGCATCTGCACGCACCCATGGAACCTAAAATAGCTAAGAGTTAGTAATCTTCTTCGTGCATTTGTGGGGATTGCTTTACAGATTTCACACATAGATTTGGTTACTTTATAATCTTAGCCCTGTCCCTCGGTGTGGCATTAATTTCCTCCCTTGCTTATCTTTCCGTCTTCAAGAACTGCATAAAACACAGTAATTGTGTAGTTCTTCACTAGTAGGGGAGATGCAGACGGCATGACAATTTCCTTTTAAGATGCCTTGTTTACATCCAGCCTCATAACTCTTTTTTCCCCCCTTTCCTCTTTTGCAAGTAAGATTTGAATGTTGATAAATAACATCTTAAAAAATGATCACATGTTTTGTTATTTGATCTCCTCTCAGCCATTCCCGGCGTCAAATCTGTATAGTATGGCCCAAATATATGGTCTGTCAACAGGTTTTTGACAGAAACACTTTTGTAACATGTTCAGTTTTGTCAGTTCCCAATTAAGGTTACTGAAAGAAGACGAATCATGCTAGTTTGTGTTAAAGGCCAGGGAGTTTATTGTGCATCTGGCACTGTTCCAGACCTCAAAAAAAGTAAAATGGAGAAAAAGAAGCCTGAGAACTGCATTATTTTTCCATAACGTGTCAAAAGGTTCTGTGCTTACTTTGGACTCAGAAAGGAGCTCTTTGTGCATTTAATGAGCAATTAATTCCAGCTTCAGGATGTTGAGTTTCAAGTAGGTTAGGCTCCCCAAAACCACAAACGTTTGTATTGGATCGTGTTTTTTGAAAAGGGGGCATTCCAGCTCTGGGAGAGTAATAGCATTCCTGTCTTCTCATGCAATGGGAGATATGACAACTTTATGTGATCCTGGAAGCCACTGCCGACCCGCCCTATGAATTCAAGTGTTTCTGAAAGCCATCTGGCTGGCAAAGTCAATTGGGCCGTTCTTACTCCTTTCCGTACTTCTTAGCTCCTTTTAAGAAAACCTCGGTTTTAAAAATGTGCCGCCGTGGTATCCCTTTCACAAAACTGCCTTATGACTCGCGTTGCCCCAAAACGGTGTCCTTTCTTGGCAGCAAAGAGAAGACGTTAGTTTTTCCTCTAGGTTAATTTGTGGAGCTGTTGGATAGCTGATGTTAACGCTTGTTCGGTTAACGCCGCTGGGCATTGCATGTTCCTAGAAGACCACACCTACCTCTCGGTACAGGAGAGCTGAGACCAGTGTTCAGCCTGGCAGGGAAAAGAAGAAATGCTAGATAATGGCATGTGCGAGAGAGAAATGAAGTCAATATTTTTGCAGCTGTTATCACAAAACAAGTGTGGGGAATGAACCAGGTACTGTTGTTTAGGAAAAACCAGTTCTACTTTCTTAAACAGTACTGGGTATCTATCTCTTCTCCTCTTCTGGGCTCCATATGCATTTTGTTGTTCAGTCGTGTCGTGTCTGACTCTTCATGACCCCATGGACCAGAGCACGCCAGGCATGCCTATCTTTCACTGCTTCCCACAGTTTGGCCAAACTCATGCATGTTGTTGTTGTTGTTCAGTCGTTCAGTCGTGTCCGACTCTTCGTGACCCCATGGACCAGAGCACGCCAGGCACCCCTATCCTCCACTGCCTCCCGCAGTTTGGCCAAACTCATGCCAGTCGCTTCAAGAACACTGTCCAACCATCTCATCCTCTGTCGTCCCCTTCTCCTTGTGCCCTCCATCTTTCCCAACATCAGGGTCTTTTCCAGGGAGTCTTCTCTTCTCATGAGGTGGCCAAAGTATTGGAGCCTCAACTTCAGGATCTGTCCCTTCCAGTGAGCACTCAGGGCTGATTTCTTTAAGGATGGATAAGTTTGATCTTTTTGCAGTCCATGGGACTCTCAAGAGTCTCCTCCAGCACCATAATTCAAAAGCATCAATTCTTCGCCGATCAGCCTTCTGTATGCATAGTGTTAACTAAACAGGCACTACAGAACTCCCTTAAGTCTTCAGTGCCCTCTTGGCTTTGCACCACTGGGCAGCTTCCAAGGCCCCAGTGACTTGGGGGGGCCCACTGGTACCAACCTCCTGACCAGCTGTTGCCGAGAAGTAGCAGCAGCAAATTCCTATCCTTCCTCCCCAGTCCTGAGTACTCCTTGCAGTCAGGGCTGGTCCAATACATTTTGGCACCCGAGGCGAACCACAGAATGGCAGCTCCACCCTCCCAGGGAAGAAGGAGTGAGTGAAGATCAACACTGGGAACCAAGGGGGAATCAAATCAACCTTATCAGATGGTTGAAATGGAAATCAAGGTCCATCGCAGGGGCAAAATAGGCCCACTCTGCGTCACGAAGGACAGGTGCAAAGCCCGGGAGACCCCACCATTTCCTCCCTAGGGTTAGAAGGAGACCAGAAGTGCCTCTTATTCATCAAGAGAGTGCTGTAGACACGGCATTGAGTTGGTTGTCAAGACAGCAGCAGATCTGGCCTCCAAGCAATCTGCCATAGCTGCAGTGGGCAATGCATTCCTTTTGGCTGGATGTGCTGCCCCTGTGTATCCTGCCGCCTGAGGCGGTCTCCTCACCTTGCCTCATGGGTGGGCCAGCCCTGCTTGCAGTACATACTGCCATTGCACACTCACTTCCCAGCTCTTCTTGGCCATACAGATGCCTAGTAAGAATCCACGTTGACGTCATGTGTGTGTTCGCATTCAGCACATCTCTTTCATTTTTGTTTTGATTTTATAAGCAACCAGGGGTTGGGGGATTGTGAGTACCAGGACCATGATGAACAGAGAGAGGGCTTGACTCTTTCTCCCTTTCTGGCAGAGATCTCCTCCTCTTAGTTGCCATTTGCTGTGGGAAACAAACTGCTCTAGCAGGTGCTTTGACAAATACCAGCATGGGGGGGATTTTTATCAGGATCAGAGTACAGGGGAAGGGTTAATTTCCTCCCCCTGTGATGGAAGACCTGATCCTGGCCAGTACTGTCTTCCCCCACAGCTCCTAGCTTCCTAAAACAGCTGTGCTGAAAGGGCCCCGATGTTTCGTCCTTAATTATTTACAGTACTTCTTATTTCCTCCCATCCACAAATTGTGCCCACAGATCAATACGACTTTCCCCCCCTTTTGCTCTGTACTCAAAGCTTTGTAACGAGTTCTGTCCATCCCCTTTCACTTGACAAGGCAGAACAAAGTCACTGACCACAAGAGAGACCAATCAAGGTCAACCGACTTCCACAGACTCCACATCAGCAAGTACCACTCTATTGTATGCTCAGATACAGCCAGGTCTGGCTAATGAGCCATCAAGCTCAATGTTTTGCACAGTTAGGTGAGCCCCTAAGAATTACCTGCGCATTTGCAGGCCAACATCCAAAGCTTTCTAGACACCTGCTGCTGCCATTCGTGAAGTGCAGCGTTGCAGTGGTACCTTGGAAGTGGGCCATTCCATTGTCACGGGTGGGACACTTGGACCATGTTTTTTGGTATTCACACATGTGTAACAATGTAAATATACATAAAAATTAACAACCAAAATTTAAACTATGTTCTTAATAAGATACTGAACATTTTACTAATTTTTTATTATTTTTATGGATATTTTTGACAATTTTATTAAATGTTAAAAGTGTTGTCACGGGTGGGACAAAAAAAGGACATGGAGCTTGAGATAAGTTTGATTTATGGAAAAACTCTGTGAGTTGGGAGGTGAATCAATGATAAACTCAGCATATCTGTTTAAATCAATGTTTATTGGTTACAACTATGCAATCAGGAATTAAGTTTAAGAAATTTAACGATACAAAATTAAGGAAAAAATGCTGTCACGGGTGGGACAATCATCAGAAAACTTTTAACTTGAACACTTCTGTGAAGACTACGTGGGTGGACTTTTGAAAAGAAGGTCCATAAAATAAACTTCTTTTGTCTTTAGCTTTTAAAAAAATGGTTAGACTGCACGTTTGGAATCTTCCTCACCAAAGTCCAGCGCTCATCAAGCATTCTTATCAGGCTCATTTTTCATGGAATGGCCCAAGTCCGTTCTGAAACCAAAGCGTTCTTAAACCAGGGCGTGGTTTCCCACAGCAACAGGGGACTCAATTTACAAATGGGACACACTCAACATGTTCTGCTTCCAAGCAAAGTTCACAAACCAAAACACCTACTTCCGGGTTTGCAGCGTTCTTAATCCAAGTTTTTCATCAACTAACATGTTCTTAAACCAAGGTACCACTGTACATACGTTAACATAGTTGAAACACCCATTTCCCTATATTCCAAATTTGGAATTGGCCGGCCATGTGGAAAAGAGCACACGAACCGCAGCAATCACAAAGGGTGGTTGGGCTTCTGACATTAAGCCTTTCTGAAGATGAACAAGACGTCACGTTCCTAATATTTCTCCATTTGAGCCTTCGCTCGCCTGCTTAAAACACACTCCCAAATTACAGCTCTGTTCTTGACATCCAGCATGCTAGTGGCATTTATGCCAAAGGATAAAATACAGTTTCTTCTGACATCTAAATGTGTTTGTTAAGAAAAGAAAAGTAGAATTCCTCTTAAAAGTTTGACAACCACATCCCTCCCGCCAGCCTGCCCCCCCCCCAGAAGTAAGGTTATTTTTTGATAACTTTACAAACGCTACCCCAACTTTTCTGATGTCAGGAAAGAAAAACATAGAGAGGAAGTCAACATCACACTCTTCTGATAATGTTGTCAGTGCAAGCATTTCAGCTTGCCGGAAGGAATGATCTTCCCTCCTCCCCGCATGCTTCGTTCCAGCCAATTTTAGGGGCAGGGTGAAGGAGAAGAGGAAGGAAAGCCTTCCTGCAGGGCTTCTGCTGATTCATCCATCCATCCATCCATCCATCCATCCATCATTTCATTTGTATGCCGCCTTTCCGTAGTTAAAACAGTGCTCAAGGCGGCTTACAACATGACAAGATTTACATAATTACCAACATAACAAAAGTCATAAACAATAAATAAAACACATCAAAAAGTACACAACCAAATGGAAAACAATTTCCACATAAATCATAAAATCTAAAACTAAGAATACAGTATTAATATCACACGCGCGCACACACACACACACACATATAATTATTATATGTTGTTGTTCAGTCGTTCAGTCGTGTCCGACTCTTCGTGACCCCATGGACCAGAGCACGCCAGGCACGCCTATCCTTCACTGCCTCTCGCAGTTTGGCCAAACTCATGCCAGTCGCTTCGAGAACACTGTCCAACCATCTCATCCTCTGTCGTCCCCTTCTCCTTGTGCCCTCCATCTTTCCCAACATCAGGGTCTTTTCCAGGGAGTCTTCTCTTCTCATGAGGTGGCCAAAGTACTGGAGCCTCAACTTCAGGATCTGTCCTTCTAGTGAGCACTCAGGGCTGATTTCCTTGAGAATGGATAGGTTTGATCTTCTTGCAGTCCATGGGACTCTCAAGAGTCTCCTCCAGCACCATAATTCAAAAGCATCAATTCTTCGGCGATCAGCCTTCTTGATGGTCCAGCTCTCACTTCCGTACATTACTACTGGGAAAACCATAGCTTTAACTATACGGACCTTTGTCGGCAAGGTGATGTCTTTGCTTTTTAAGATGCTGTCTAGGTTTGTCATTGCTTTTCTCCCAAGAAGCAGGCGTCTTCTAAATTATTATATTAAATTATATTAAATAATTATATATACACACACACACACACACACACACACACACACACTATCTATATAATTTTTATTAAATTTTACACAATTTTCAAACACAACATCTCCAACACAACATAACAAATCCTTGGCTATCACAGCCTAAGACTTCCTTCAACCCCTTCCTTCAACCTTTCTGATTTTGTATTTTATGACTATGCTTATTTTTGTAAGTCCATTCTTACACCAGCTAGTCTTAGTCCTTTTCACAATAATTTGAATAATCCTCCTTGCAAAACGTCTCGCAACCCTGCAAGCAATGTTTGTTAATTACAATTGTCTTTCAAATACAACATAAATTTCTTCCAGTCCTTTAGGAAAGTCTGGTTTTGAATTTTCGCTGCAAGCCTTGCCAGCTCGGCATAGTCCATCCGTTTTAATTGCCCCTCTTCTTTTGTTGGTATCTCTTCTTGCTTCCATCTTTGGGCTAGTAATATTATTGCTGCAGTAGTCACATATAAAAAGAATACAGCATTAATATCAATCACAATTCAAAATGGCATAGATAAAAAATAAAAGCAATTAAAAAACAAAACATGGGTCATGTGGCCAGCATGACTAAGCCGCTTCTGGCAAACCAGAGCAGCGCACGGAAATGCTGTTTACCTTCCCGCCGGAGCGGTACCTATTTATCTACTTGCACTTTTTGGCATGCTTTCGAACTGCTAGGTTGGCAGGAGCTGGGACCGAGCAACGGGAGCTCACCCCGTCGCGGGGATTCGAACCGCCGACCTTCTGATCGGCAAGCCCAAGAGGCTCAGTGGTTTAGACCACAGCGTGTCCCTTGACTGTATGTTAGACTCAGATAAAATGAGGTGCTACAGTTTGGGTGTCAAGGACAGAAGGGATCGACCTCTTATTTCATGGTTAAAATGTGAGTGTTTATCACGTATACTTTCCTAACTCCTTGGAATAGGTGAGGCCATATATTTTCATTGGTAATAGTCCCGTGGCTGATAAAATATATCACCACTAAAGGTGTTCAGAAATTGCCCGGCTGCTTGTTAATCTGCAGTTAGAGCTCCTGCGCTTGTTTAACTTCAACGCTTTAAAATATGGTGGCTGCTTTGTTGTTAACTTGCAGCAAACTCTAAAGAGTGTGAGGTTTCTTTCTCTCTCTCTCTCTCTCCCACACACACACACACACACTTTCTCAGCAAAGATGTGAAAATGAGAATGTATTGCTGGGTGTTGTAGAAGGCAATTATCTGTGAATATAAAAAAGGCTTTTTAACAAACAAGTGGCATTGTTATAATTATTTTAAATGAAAAATAAAGTCAGTGGCTAAGACACCTGGAGATTGTGTGGATAACTTTATTAGTTCCCACTTCGAGGTCTGCAAGTGCAGATGCTAATCTAATAAGAATGCATTAAAGTACAGAGCAAAATAGGGCAGAAGAAAAAAAACTTCATTTGATAAATCAACCCCTGGCATCACACAAACTTAGCTCTTCTGGAAGAAGAAAAAGTCTCCTCTTCTTTTTGTCCTCTTCTCTTTTTGTGATTTCCTGCCCACGACTTCACTACATGCTGAATTTTTGGAAAAAAAAGGTAGCCTGACCCCACCTTTATTTTTATTTTTTTAAATGGAAATGTGATTTAAATAATTAAAGGTTGTTCTGCACAAGCAGTGGTTTGTGTTAAAAGCATCTGCTCGGGTTCTCGGGCAATTCCATTTTGTTTGTATTTCTAATTTTAAAAATCTTCTTCAGTGTGCCTGTGCACTTGAATAAATTGGATTTTTAAAAAAGAAATCCACACTTTCAGTTTTTCCAGAAAGAGAGAGAAGTTGACTATTTTAGAGGCCTAAGTACCTATGCTTTAACAACACAGCCTCGTTTAAAGTACAGACTATGATATTAAGCTTTTATTTGTAGCGTTTTGTCAAGGGCATATTCATCATATTTAGTGTGACTCCGCAGCCCCATTTAATGTACAATCTTAGCAAGTTAGCACATCCACATTTTATTTTCCCAGTGTTCTTACAACATTGTAAGACAGTGTGGCTGGTTTGCACATTCATTGGACCTGAAGTCTGGAAATCATTGGAATCTCCTAGCAATTTTTTTATATTATTATTTGAAGGAGGCCTCTAGTGTTTTTTAAGAATTAAAATTATCCCTTGCTTGTCCACGGTGAGGCTTGAGACAGAGTACAGAATGGTGGAATTGAGGAAGGAGTCCTGTGGTTTATCTGGGGGTGGAGGTTTTTTGTTAGATTTCGAGGTGGACAAAAGCTGCTAATTCACCTAGCTGTAGGTGGAAGGAAGTGTCCTTGCTGTTGTAACGGGTTCAAAAGCAAAAAAGTAAGCCGCAATTTATTTATTTTTTAAATGGCTAGAGCATTTGAATGAATGTATATATATTTTTTTTTGTGTGTGTATAGATAGATAGATAGATAGATAGATAGATAGATAGATAGATAGATAGATAGATGAGATAAAGGACCACTGGACGGTTAAGTCCAGTCAAAGGCAACTATGGGGTTGCGGTGCTCATCTCGCTTTCAGGCCAAGGGAGCCGACATTTGTCCACAGACAGCTTTCTGGGTCATGTGGCCAGCAGGACTAAACCGCTTCTGGCATAACAGGAACCTGAGTGCACGGAAACGCCGCTTACCTTCCCGCCGCAGCGGTACCTATTTATCTACTTGCACTGCCGTGCTTTCAAGCTGCTAGGTTGGCAGGAGCTGGGACGGAGCGACAGGAGCTCACTCCGTCATGGGGAATCGAACCGCCGACCTTCTGATCGGCAAGCCCAAGAGGCTCAGTGGTTTAGACCACAGCACCACCCGCATCCGTATATTTGTGTACACTCTTGCAGCTGTATATAAAGCCATCGTATACTGAGTCAGGCGAATCTCGTTTGCTCTGATTGGCAGCGGCTCCACCTTTTCTCGCTGGAAATGCCAAGGATTGAACCCAGGGCAGGGCAGGATTGGCTACCACAAGGCTGGGCGCTGGCTTAGTGAGACTTTGTGTTTCCATCGCTCCCATTCCCTTGACCACTGAGGCAGCCGCAAAAGCCGCAATGCTTCGATTGACCATGTCCCAGGCTTGGTGTTCTTATTAGCTGATCTGAACCAGTTCCTCAGGCTTAGGCAGCATGAGTCACAATATTAATATAATCTTAACAGCCAGCAGGTCTGTTTTTGGGGACTGGAGCCAGCATGGTTCGCCCATCTGTAGCATTTACACATTTTGCTCTGTCCTGCTGGGTAGAGCTGCCGTTGCTTTATCATATTACACGGTTGCGAAATCGAAAGGTACTCCGCCGCCACTCAGAAACGAGGCACCTGGGCTTTGCTCACTATGGAAAGATAATGAGTGCTAGCCCTGTCCACGACTATTAAGGTCATGGCAAAATCATTTATCCTAATCCCTCCCCCCCAAAAAAAAAGCATTGTGTGATCTTAAGTAAATCAAATCATTCCAGGGGATCACAGCCATAGCAAATAAAACCTTTGGGGAAGAAGTTCTAGGATGTTATAATTGGGTACGGCGGAGCCGTAAATAGGAGAAGTAGGCTGTTGAGAATCCAAGGCTCATTGATTTCAATAAGTGTGTGTCGTTATCGCTGGATTGCTCCCCTTGGCTGCAATCCACCATCTCCAGTCATTTGCAGACCATTTCCTCCTTACACGAGTGAATGAGAAACCCATTCATCCATGGGGCTTCAGGTCTCCACTATGAAATTTGGTTTAGTACTGGAAGTGATTACGGCATTTTGGTGGGGTTGGGTTTTTTTCGTTTGTTTGTTTGTTTGGTTGGTTGGTTAATTTAATTTTTAGAATCATAGAATCATAGAGTTGGAAGAGGCCACAAGGGCCATCCAGTCCAACCCCCTGCCAAGCAGGAAACACCATCAAAGCATTCCTGCTCTCCTGTTTTATTTCGTTGAGTGGCACAGTGAGATGGTAGGAAGGGAGAGATTCCATATCACTCCCTGCCACCAAGCCACATCTCCTCCTCCTTGCCATTTGTCATTCCAACCATGCATGGGTACCCAAACTTTTTTCAAAGAGGGCCAGATTTGATGAAGTGAACATGCATGAGGGCCGACCAAAGTTGTTGAGCTTTTTTTAGGATTGAAGTTGCTGAGCTTTTTTTAGGATTTTACCCCAGGACATATACTGCCACAGGAGCCAGATTAAATCGACCGGCGGCCCGGATTAGGACTTTGGACATGCCTGCTCCGATGGCTATATAAAGGCTAGTCATAGGCTAAAATGCCCCCTTCAGGAATTTGCTTAGCAGCTCGACACACAGACGGATAGATTTGCTGCTGACATTTGAGCAATTGTATTCCAGCCAAATGTTGCAGGACAGTCACTTTTGAATTTTAATTCAAAAGTTCTGAAAACCATTCCAAAATCTGCCATGCTTTCAATGATCTGCCTATGAATCATTCTTATTTGAATGATCTGGAGAAGTGTGCATGCACACGAAAGCTCATACCAAGAACAAACTTAGTTGGTCTCTAAGGTGCTACTGGAAAGAATTTTTTATTTTATCTTATTTGAATGTGTTTGTATGATAGTTCTGCATATATATATTTGCAGTATTTCAGTCTTTTCGAACAAAAACATAATTCATGGGGTACTTCAACAGAGTCTTGCCAAATTGCCTGTATTATGACAAGCAAAACGCGCATGTGTGAAAGCCCAAACCATGCTTGCCATATTTTACCCTTTCCAAACAAAACCACTTCCATGCTTTCTTTCTTTTAAATTTTTATTTATTCATTTTGCATTTTTAACAAACATACTGACATAACCAAACAACAACAACATCAACATCAACAATCACTACAACAAAAAGTTTTAACATAAACATTTCTTCATGAAATACTAGATTCTTTAACACAGACTAAATAAAAAGTAATATAAAGAAAAGGGAAAAAATCAGTTTTTATACAATATTTACCAATAGTACATTATTTTGTGCAATTTTTTATACCAATGTTGACTTCCCTACACCTACTCTCCATCATGTCAAAATAGAAGTGTAAAATATACCAGTTTTTACACTAAATCCAATATTATATATCCACTCGGATAGTACCTTTAATCTTCCATTCTTTAGGTTTTCCAAATCCAAGCAGGGTTTCTTGAGGAGTGGTTTTGCCACTGCCTCCATCAAGCAAACAGGACACCACATGGCTCTTATTTTGGTGGCAAAACATTGACATGCCAACCTCCCCCCCCCTCCCCAAATAGACATAATGGCTGTGGCCTTTAGGAAATTAATTCAAGATTCCGCACTTTTGGAACTAGCCCAAAGTTCAAATAGTCAGATTCGTTTGCTTGGAGCTGGGGAAATGGAATTGAAAATATGCTTTTTGCATATATCTACATGTTCTTTGCATATGTCTACAAAGAGCCATCTTTAACTCAGATCAGCCTGTTGAGAGAGATGTAAATGTGTCCCTTCATCCTCTGAGCAATGGGTGAATTGTTTACTGCTTGGGTTCTGTATACACATACTCATAGAATCATAGAGTTGGAAGAGACCACAAGGGCCATCCAGTCCAACCCCCTGCCAAGCAGGAAACACCATCAAAGCATTCCTGACAGATGGCTGTCAAGCCTCCGCTTAAAGACCTCCAAAGAAGGAGACTCCACCACACTCCTTGGCAGCAAATTCCACTGTCCGAACAGCTCTTACTGTCAGGAAGTTCTTCCTAATGTTTAGGTGGAATCTTCTTTCTTGTAGTTTGAATCCATTGCCCCGTGTCCGCTTCTCTGGAGCAGCAGAAAACAACCTTTCACCCTCCTCTATATGACATCCTTTGATATATTTGAACATGGCTATCATATCACCCCTTAACCTTCTCTTCTCCAGGCTAAACATACCCAGCTCCCTAAGCCATTCCTCATAAGGCATCGTTTCTCATCGCACATGTACAACTCTTGAACATGTCGCATTGGAGAGGACACGCCTGTGTGTGTAAAAAGAAAAGCTGTTCCTGTGTGTTTATGATCTTAAACATGTATGCAATAGACATGGAGGTTATCATTTGGATGATTTTTTTAAAAAAGCTATTGTGTTTCTGTACATACAATGCACCAACAAATCATCCGCTACAGAAGAAACAGACAAGTGTAGGCTTCGGAGTTATCTCTTTTTATATTGCAGTGACTACGCGGTACTTTCATGTGCCATTTTAAGATTATTCTTTATTTTTTTAAACTAACTTACTGATTCAGAAACACAAAGCTCTGTGAGAGAGATGGGAAGTCATATTTTACACGACTGACCTGCCACCATCCAAAATCCAGACCCAAGTATGTGAACATAGCCGTAGAAGAGAAAGTATACAACCAGTGGATTAGCTTCAACTTTTATTCTTCTAATATTCTCTGCTAATTTGTCAGGAAAATGCCTGCCAAGCCAGCAATTAAAGTGTACTTTGGTCACCAAGATATTTATGTGGATTAATAGTTCTCTCCCTCGGATGTTATGCACGTAAGTTTTTGAAATAATAGCTATAATATATGGTGGCATGACCCCTCTTGAGTCTTACCAATAAAAAAAAAAAAATCAAGTTCTGTCATTTTAATGCAAATTGTACCTTTGGAAATGATGGCCTGAAAAGAAAAGGTTTCCATGGTTACCTTAGGGAACCACACATCCTGTTTATCATAACTTCTCCATGAAGCAAATTGCAGAGTGGAGAGCATCCTTTGATGTTAGCTGTATTTTCCTGCAGATACCCTTCTAAACTTAAGGACAATTTAACTCACCCTCTTAAACTTTTTTTTTTCATTTATACATAAAGAAAGTGTGAGGGGTGTGTCTGTCTCTGTGTGTGTGTGTGGAAGTGGATGGAGCCTTCTGCAAAACTGCATTTGTATTAGCTGCCTCAGGCTTCATTCAGAACCATTAAATGACCCTTTCTAAGTTTCCATTCCAGTTTGA
Organism: Lacerta viridis; assembly: GCA_900245905.1. Taxonomy (NCBI): domain Eukaryota; kingdom Metazoa; phylum Chordata; class Lepidosauria; order Squamata; family Lacertidae; genus Lacerta; species Lacerta viridis. Next base: position 53,541 of record OFHU01003716.1, read on the forward strand.
ATTGGCAGGTCAGCCTCCTGAAAGAAATAATAATAATTAATAATAATAATAATAATAATAATAATAATAATAATAATAAATACTATAACAGGCTCTTCCATTACTTTCCTCCTCTTGTCCATCCCCGAAGCTCTTCAAAAGCCATGGAGAGTTTTGTTTTCTTGTTGTCCTGCTTTTCCCAGTGCACAAAGATTAAACTTTCAAGCTTCCCTGCTCAGTATCTGAGCCTCTTATTTGTGGTGCTATCACAGGAGAGAAGTATATTGATTATGCGCCACATTCAGAGACGACACTGGGGGGGTCGAAGAATTGGCATCCGTGCCATCTACTAAGGCATAGTGTAGAAACTAGATTCTTGTAACTTTCCCCGCATCTGGATATTAACTTCTGGCTAAAAGAGAGCATAGCTACCCATGGCATATATACATACAGTGCAGGGTCATTAGGAGTAAGGAACAGATGTTGAAAATCCCTCTCTCTCCCCCACCCCAAGTTGCCTTGCTTTGAAGTGCCATTTGAGTCCACCAGCTGACAGGACTTGACCCTGTATGTGGTGCTTTTTAGAACCGCAGTGCCGGGGAAGGCGTTGGCCATTATTGCCCATCTGGCATCCATCTGGTACCAACAAATAACAGATAGCACCAGATCGCAGAAATACTATACCAGCTGCCAAATTGGTATCGGCACGGAAAGGGAGGTTGCCTCCCAATCATGACTGCCAACTGAAGGAAACAATATCCGTATCGTTTGGAAAGCTGGGACCAAGAACACACACAGAGAGAGAGAGAGAGAGAGGGAGAGGGAGAGAGAGGATGGTTTGGCATATGGAATAGAGCTACCCTCTTCTACTGAGAACTTTTATAAGGCAGAATTGCTGGATTTTGTTGGTGCGTTTTGTTGAAGGAAAAGTTTGCAGGAAGGTGGTGTTGTTGTTTTGCCACAGTTATTTAAGGTGGGATGGAGAAAGAGGATAGCCGAGGAGATTTCGTTTCTTGCTTACTCTTATTTTTTAAAGGATTAAGGTGGATTTACTTCTCTGGCCATTAAAATTCCTCGAATACTCATCTGGTTTGTCGTTAAGATTAGAAGGAAAGACGTCCAGGGTTAAAATGTAACAGCAAAAACTTGTGTGAGGCCTCCCGTTCCCACCCCCGACCCCCACCATTATGGGTGTTTTCGATCACTTTTTAAGGAATTTGTAGATTTTGCTCAGCAGTGTCTCCTTTTCCTTTTCCCTAAAGTTGCGTCCCAATTGGTGCAGTGCTGTTTACTGTTGTAACAATTGTTCTCTCAAAATTTATCTTCTGTACCACGAAAATAAATAAAATCAGGAAACAACAGAGCATGCCCTTCTTCATGGCCAGTTTTTTATATATTATGTAGTCAGTTGAACTAGGTTTATCCAACCCATCTTATATAAGTTTCCTGTGCATTCAGAACAACACAACATCTCCCTATTACTACAGGACGAGAGCCCAGAAGTCACATATCCATTCACCAGATTTTGCGCTGCCATGATAGATATTTGACGAAGAATGCTCCGTGCTACAGTTCAATCCTAAAGTGTTCTCCTACTGGTTTCTCTGTCTTGTGATTCCTGATGTATCTGAAGAAGTGAGCATGCACACGAAAGGCTCATACCGATAACAAACTTAGTTGGTCTGTAAGGTGCTACTGGAAGAATTTTTTTTTGGGGGGGGGGAGAAGAAAAGTCTAAGGAGTAAACAAATCGAGAATGGAGTCTCTAAGCCAGAGCTGAGTTCTATTGAGCTCTGGCTGGGGGGGGGGGAGACCCTGGGGGTCCTGCCATCTTCCATTCTGTGAATATGACCAAGGACACACGTGTATGCAAATATGGGTGTTTTATTATAACACCAGCATTTCCAATCACTTGTAGTCAGGTATAGTAGCACAACAGAACCATGCTAGCTATTTTAAAAGTGGTAAAAGCTTCATCTTGAACAAATGAACGAGGGGGGGGATTGGGTGCCCCTACCCCTGCCCTTTGCCCCCTCTCCCCCACCCCCATTTTGACTTCACTGCTGCCTTTTCTAAAGATCTTTTGCATGGCTTAGGCCAGGCATAGGCAAACTCAGCCCTCCAGATGTTTTGGGACTACAACTCTCATCATCCCTAGCTAACAGGACCAGTGGTCAGGCATGATGGGGATTGTAGTCTCAAAACATCTGGAGGGACCGGGTTTGCCTATGCCTGGTTTAGGCTGGACAGATTAGCCCAGGGGTAGGCAACCTAAGGCCCAGGGGCTAGATGCGGCCCAATCGCCTTCTCAATCCGGCCCACGGACGGTCCGGGAATCAGCGTGTTTTACATGAGTAGAATGTGTCCTTTTATTTAAAATGCATCTCTGAGTTATTTGTGGGGCATAGGAATTCATTCATTCATTTATTTTTCCAAAATATAGTCCGGCCCACCACATGGTCTGAGGGACGGTGGACCGGCCCACGGCTGAAAAAGGTTGCTGACCGCTGGATTAGCCCCTGAGAAATAGCCCTGAGTGTGGAGAGCTCAGCATACTTCTGGTTAAAAAGCTAATGTGTTAGGAGGAAATGCCTCATAAGAGCCTGGAAGTACAGATAACAATTCCGAACGTTAACAAGACAATGAGTTGACTTGAAAGGGGAACAGCCTGTAATCTGAAAGCAGCAGTTATCTGGATAAATTGTATAGTAAACTAATTGCAGAAAAAAAAGGAGGAGAGGAGACTGCAAGATCTTGGATGAACAAAAGGCAGTTCATTCTCAGTCACAGGCAATGTCAGAAGGTTGGTTTTAATATTATGGATGTGCCAAAGGGGCAGATTGTCATGACTGTATTAGATAAACCATGTCCATCCAGTTCAAAAAAATAAACAAAAGCTGGCCCTTCCAAGTGACTGCTGCTCCTTAGATGCCTTCAAAAGAGGCTCTCCTTCTTTTGTCTGTTCCATGTTCTGTGAAGACGCTGAGATATTACTAATGTGGTCTGAAGAAAAGTGGGAATAGCATCTGTGAGCCTTTCTGCTTGTTTGAAACACAAGTACTGCCAGCCCTAAGCTGGAGGTGTCTGCTGTTTGCTTTTCTAGTTTATCTCAGGGTTCGGTTGCAGTCGTGAGGGGCTCACCAATCTGGTGTGCATTTAAGACAATTAAGGGGTCAAATTAACAAAAACAAATTATTGGATTAATGGGAAGGAAAGCCACCCAGAGAGAAGGGCACCGAGGAGCCAATGATCTCATCCGTAATAGATAAAAGAAACAGAGGCAAGCCATGAGATTCTTGACGCAGAAGCTTATTGAGCTTGAGACAGAATAGCCAGTGTGCTCAGGGTTTGGACATTTACTTGCGCCTGCATTTGCTACATAATCTTTTAACCTTTGTATTTTTTATACAGAGCGATAACACCTAATTCTGAGTTACTCTACTACTTTGATAAGGCAACTGATACAATTTTAGGTGCAGGTGTTTCTTTCTCTTATTTTTCTTGCCAGAAATCCCCATCTGCGTTTTGGTTTCTTCATTAAGAACTGTTCTCGTTGTCCAAGTCTAGATATTGCATTAGTGAAACAAGCTAATGTATAGGGAGGTGAAAAACATGGGCATAACAATTGTCTTAGAAGCTTCATGGAGGGAATAACCGAAATTTAAATGTATTATCAATGTCATTATTTGAGCACCACTCTATATATTTTTCACTGTCTTTCTCAAAAAATGAGTAATGGTGAGATTAAAAGGGCACGTAATTGTCTAATTTTGCTTTTCAGCAAAAGTGTTCAGAACTGCTAACCAGAGACACCGAGCTCATCGGTAACCTTAATGCACAACTCTGTTGCTGGTCTTTTATGGTGAACGAGAAGGATGGTGTGATTATTCTATCTAGTTATTTTATTCAGGGATATTTTCCTGACCCATGGGAAGTGCATTCTAGTGACATGAGCATAACTATTAATCAACGCTTATGGCGGTAATCAGGGAGTTGAAAAATGACCAGAAACTGAAAATGCACCAGTAAAACTGCCTTAGAGGAGTTTTTCCCCCCTTTTCAGATCATGCACTTGCATTTTTAGTTGGATAATGCTTGCACAGTTATGATGATATATTCTAAAACGCAGTGATTTAGAAAAGCAGTTCAGATCCATCCATTTTGTGTGTGTGTGTGTGTGTGTGTATACATATGCATTGTGGAATGCTCTGGGAACCATGAAGGCATTTTAATCACAATAACAGGTTGTTTAAAACAAATTTCCACAGACTTCAGGAAGAGGTGTGTGTAGTAATAGTAACTGTACTATTAATTGTGGTGGTGGTGGAGATGATGAAGATGATGATAATTCTGGCTTGTATTCAGAGTAGCACTAAGGCAGTGGGTCTCCAAGGGTCTGGCGCGCCATACTGGTGGTGTGGGTAATGGAGAGGACGGCAAGTGTGGCAGGAAAACTGAAGGACAATCTGAGAAACATTTAAACATGTTTTTTTAGCTGGATTGGATTGTATAGTGAAAGCATCTTCTGGCCCGGGAGAACTATTTTACGTCCCTTCCTCCTAGGTGTGGCCTTCACTTTCGGGCAACAAAGCAGAGCACTGAAGCTCAGAAAGCTGGCAAACTCCAACTTGGCCTACACAGCCGTACCTCGGAAGCCAAACGCCTCGTGACTCAAACGTTTTGGCTCCCGAACGCCACAAACCCGGAAGTGAGTGTTCTGGTTTGCAAACGTTTTTTGGAACCTGAACATCTGACGCTGCTTCCGCGGCTTCTGATTGGCTGCAGGAGCTTCCTGCAGCCAATCGGAAGCCGTGCTTTGGTTTCCGAACGTTTTGGAAGTCAAACGGACTTCCGGAACGGATGCCGTTCAACTTCTGAGGTACGACTGTAATTGTTGTGTGGGTCTTTTGCTCACCCCTGTCTTCTGAGGAGGCTCTGCTGCCTCTGGCCCTGTGGAGTCTTCTGCTTCTTGAAGAAACGACCTCCTTTTTATTGCTCTCTCTCTCTCTCTCTCTCTCTCTCTCTCTCTCTCTCTCTCTCTCTCTCTCATTCCTCCATCAGTCCCCAGAAGCAACCTTTTCATCTTCCTGGGCGAATGGCTTCTCCTCCCTCTCAGCCACACCCCTTGATTCATCTCTTCCTCCTTTCCTTCCTTTGTTCTTAACTCCCTCCTGCCCTTTGATCATACCCCTGTTCGGAAGCCTTTCAATTCCTGCACTCAAACCTTCACACACTTGGTGGCAAGGCTCTCTCTGTACATAGCCCTTGGGTGCAGACTCTGGCCATACACATAATGGCCGTGGTCGTGACTCATCTGTTGCAATCCCGGTTCTTCAAAAGCAAGAGATTGCTTTTGCACAGCACCTGGGAGTGAGCCCCATAGAACTTAATAGATTTAATAGATTTAGGATTGGGCTCCACAAACAAGGATGAGAGGTATCTTTTTAACTTCTTTGCTCATGGCAACAATCCAATCAGTTTATTTCAGCTTTAAGCAAGACAAGACAAAAAACGCAGGAACAGCAATTACACTCATGGCAACATTCTGTAACTTTCAGTTAGTATGCACGATGGAAGTGAACGGTGTTTTTTGTGATTAGGCCTTTTATCTGTTTGAAGTGACTAAAAATATTTGCATTTATGACGCGTTTCCCTCTTGATTTCGCTAACTAAAGAATTTTGTATAGAGCTGTCAGATGACTAAATAATGTTTAGTTGATTAATCATCTACCCTTTAACAAATGAATGAAATTCAAATGTGTTTGCATAGTACAAATACCTCGGTATTAGTGCCTTTTTATATATATGGAGGGAATTGTAAGCAGAACAAACACCTCCACTTGTTGCTCAAAGGCTCAGCGTGGGTTGTCGTTTTCAGTATCTGCCTACCACATTGACTCCAAGAAATCTCAGTTTGACCTACAAGGCCATACTAAGCCCAAGCTCAGGAATCCAGGCTATAAGAAAGTAGCATTGAATATTGATGGTCCATTGTTAACATAGATTGCACAAGTGACTCTTAACTAGTTTGAATTTAGTTAGTTAGTTAGTTTCTGTACCACTCTTCACCTGAAGATCACAGGGCAATTCACAATATAAAACACAAAAACACATACTATAATAAGAAAACATTAACAATAACCCTCTCCCACAGTATTAGGAGACATACCATGCCAACCACAGGTACACGTTAGCACCCATCAGGGTTGGAGATTTCCACCCAGAGTCACACATGTGACCCCCACTTGCACCCCACACATTTCTGAACTCATCACCTGTGGCAAGACCTTAACAGTTTTTGATATCTTGCTCTCCCTTTTTCAAAAAGCAAAATTATTATTTTTTTTAAAAGCCATTTTGAGCAATAAACAATTATCAGTAGTATTAAGAACGAGAAACATAGGATTTCCCACGTTTGAATGTAGCGTTGCATAATATTTAATAACGTGTGGATCTGCATTATCTCTTTCACCTTGTTACTGCAGTACTGTACATTGTAAATTCAACTGATCTTGCTCAGAGAGCGAGGTAAGGGGTTACTGTATGACTGTTCATGTGACTATGATTGTGATTGTGTGGGTCTAGCCCAGGGGTTAGCAAACTAAGGCCCGTGAGCCGGATCAGACCCAATTGCCTTCTGGACCGCGGACTGTCCTTGGATCAGCGTGGGTATTCTGTTGGTTCGGGCTGTGCCATTTTTTCCCCTGCGCCATTCCATTCCCCTTCCCCCACCTCACACACACCGCAGCGGCGCCCTCCCTCCTCCTGGCTTCTCCCCGCCCTGCCTAGAGGAGGAAGGGGGCTGGGCTGAGCTGGCTGAGCGCCATTTTAAGTAGCCCCTCTCCAGAGCCAGCCCTTTCGCGCCACTCATCTTCCCGCCCCTGCCGCCCTGGTGCTCCTGTGGGCCAGAGAGCAGATCGGATGAGCTCACTCTGCCTACCCACGAGAAGTGGCGGCAGCAGCGGCAGCAGCCCCTGGGAAAGTAAGCACAGCAGCTGGGCCTGGGGGGTGGGGGGAGGACTACTTGCCCCCCTCGTCTCTTCTTCCAGCTCCCCCCTCCCAGTGCTGCTTCTCCATCCCACCGTAAGGTCTGAAAAAAAATTGCCGACCCCTGGTCTAGCCCTACACTGTTAATGAAGTACAGCATTTCACAGAGCCTAATGGAGTCCTTCACCCCTTAAAAAAAGGTTCCCCACCCCTGCTTATAGGTAAAGGTAAAGGGACCCCTGACCATCAGGTCCAGTCGTGTCCGACTCTGGGGTTGCGGCGCTCATCTCGCTCTATAGGCCGAGGGAGCCGGCGTTTGTCCGCAGACAGCTTCCGGGTCATGTGGCCAGCATGACAAAGCCGCTTCTGGCGAACCAGAGCAGCGCACGGAAACGCCATTTACCTTCCCGCTGGAGCGGTCCCTATTTATCTACTTGCACTTTGACGTGCTTTCGAACTGCTAGGTGGGCAGGAGCTGGGACCGAGCAACGGGAGCTCACTCCGTGGCAGGGGTTCGAACCGCCAACCTTCTGATCAGCAAGCCCTGGGTCACCCCTGCTTATAGATTTAACCAAATAATTGCTACTCCAGTCTGTGTTCTGTTTCTGCAGCAAACTGTGTATTGGATTATTCTAATCTTTGAGTCATGTCTCATCGACAATACTTCTCATTAAGAGGCCCAGTTTTCCATGGCACACCAGGTCTCTTGGTTAAAGGACCAACAGTGTTGCTTGTGCACGTATGTTGTCTGTGACAGGTGTAGAAGAAGAAGAAGAAGAAGCGTTTGGATTTGATATCCTGCTTTATCACTACCCGAAGGAGTCTCAAAGCGGCTAACATTCTCCTTTCCCTTCCTCCCCCACAACAAACACTCTGTGAGGTGAGTGGGGCTGAGAGACTTCAGAGAAGTGTGACTAGCCCAAGGTCACCCAGCAGCTGCATGTGGAGGAGCGGAGACACGAACCCGGTTCACCAGATTACGAGTCTACCGCTCTTAGCCACTACACCATACTGTAGGTGAAGATGCATCCTGCTTGTTAAAAAGAAAAACCATATATAATGATGCCTTGTTTATTCCCTATTGCAGTTAACACACACAAAATAGCCAAACAACAAAACAAACCACAAGGGTACCTTAATGCATAGCCCATCTCCATTCTAATCCCTTCCATTAATTAACTAAAGCCCTGTTTGATTCATCTGCCGATTAAGCATGCAGAACTAGTTTTGTTTAACTTGAAAGCTTCCACGTTCCTCCAATGACAGCTGTTGGTGCCGTAAAAGCATACCCCTTCTCTCTCTTGGTGCACCTTAAAAAGGAGAGAACCAGTGGCAGAATGGAGTTGAGGAGGACTATGAAATGTCTGTCATCCGGCAAAGGCACATCAGTGCTGGTACGGTCTCATAACTCTAGCTCCCGTCTTCGAGAGATGGCTCCTGCCATTAAAATCAATGCAACTTAATTAAAGCAAATTATAGGCAGATACGTCTATAAATAAGATATTAAAGTGAGCTGCTCAATATGATAATTGCTGCATATTTAGTAATCAGTGTGTGTGTGTTCTGCATTTGCCAAGAGGGATTTCATTCAGTGGAATCAATGGAGCTTTATTAAAAACCATCCAAATTAGAGGCAGAAATGATGAGTGTTATAATAATGCTAAATCACTGTTTCAACTTTGATCGTAAGAAGCAGGGTAGCAAAAAAAAATACACCCCCCTCTCCTGTGTAAAGGAAACGCTGGCGCTGTTTCCTTTCCTTTCTTTTTCTCCTTTTTAAATTGAGCACAACATGTTTGAAATTTTAATTTGCACCTTTTTGATTAAATAAAAAGACAAGTGGACAATCCTTGGAGGGTTTAGCAAATAATGTGCCGTGGAATCTAAAGACAGAGAAAAGGCGTCAGTTTGGTTGGTACCGAAAAGGAAACAGCACACCAGTTCGCAAAGACTCCTGTTTATGTGGTAATCCCTTACGTATGATAGAATTGGACATGTTCTTTTTCTGCTTACACTAGTTATTGTAGCTTTACATGCAGTTACAGGTAGGTAGCCGTGTTGGTCTGCCATAGTCAAAACAAAATAAAATAAAAAATTCCTTCCAGTAGCACCTTAGAGACCAACTAAGTTTGTTCTTGGTATGAGCTTTCATGTGCATGCACACTTCTTCAGATACACTGAAACAGAAGTCACCAGACCCTTATATATAGTGAGAGGGTGGGGAGGGGTATTACTCAGAAGGGTGGTTGGCTGATAGGTGTGGAAAACCTGTTGACGAATGCTGTTTGTTGTTCAGTCGTTCAGTCGTGTCCGACTCTTCGTGACCCCATGGACCAGAGCACGCCAGGCACCCCTATCCTCCACTGCCTCCCGCAGTTTGGCCAAACTCATGCCAGTCGCTTCAAGAACACTGTCCAACCATCTCATCCTCTGTCGTCCCCTTCTCCTTGTGCCCTCCATCTTTCCCAACATCAGGGTCTTTTCTAGGGAGTCTTCTCTTCTCATGAGGTGGCCAAAGTACTGGAGCCTCAACTTATTTGACGACTGTTAACGACTGCAATTGGTCTTACAGGAAAAAGCAAGGGATGAGATGGCCAAAAATAGCTTTATCATGTATAATGAGATAAGAATTGAATTGAACTTATTACCAAACTTAAAACCATGGAGAGACCTGGTCTGAATAGAGACATTGGATTCTTATCTCATTATACATGATAAAGCTATTTTTAGGCCATCTCACCCCTTGCTTTTTCCTGTAAGACCAATTGCAGTCGTTAACAGTCGTCAACAGGTTTTCCACACCTATCAGCCAATCACCCATTCCCACCACCCTTCTGAGTAATACCCCTCCCCACTCCTCTCACTATATATAAGGGTCTGGTGACTTCTGTTTCAGTGTATCTGAAGAAGTGTGCATGCACACGAAAGCTCATACCAAGAACAAACTTAGTTGGTCTCTAAGGTGCTACTGGAAGGAATTTTTTTTTATTTTGTTATGTTTTAGCTTTAGGTGGACAGGGCAAGATACTTTAAAAAAAAGAAAAGAAACTATTTCAATTTCCACCCCCACCAACACGCCCCAAGTGGAAAATAAAAACCAAGCGAGGAGATGTCTAAAGATCAAAGAGCAAATTCCACATGGTTCTTTTCATGCCTTTACTTTTTCAGCACTTGGACCAGAAGCGTGGAGGGGTTTCTATGGGGTTGGGGTGGGGGGGGGAGATTACTAGAGAGGAGAGGTCAGGAGGCCGCCTGCAGCTAAACCCCAGAGCACAATGTGGATGGGCAACCAAAGACAGCGGAACTTTGCTCAGAAGGGCAACTTTATTGTGTCTGGCAAAGGTAAAAGAAAATACTGCAAACAAGACATCTCAGAGTTGCTAATGTCACCTTTCACTGGCGGGAAGGTGACACTTTGACATAAAAGAGCAGCTGGCCATTTATTTTTATTTTTAGTTTTTTGAGATCTGTGGGACCCACGGAGTTTGCAAGTGATGCCTATCACTGTTACGACTACAATTCTGTGCACAGTTGAGGTGCTTAAACACCATTTGCAGTTGCTGACATTTAAGCAGCCTCTCAGCGTTTAAGATCTTCGCCTTATGCACAATGGCTTCTTGGTGTCTCATACCTGTGGCAGTCCGAAAGCCCAGGCAAGATTTGCTCTTTGCAGAATATGTTGGAACATATTTAATTTCAATTAAATCAAATCGATTTAAACCACTAGTCAGTAAGACTTGATTTAAATCATATATATAGAAAGACTCATTCTTGCTGGTATCATCTTAATATTTACAACCAGATGAAGGTTTCATTTTTGGAATAATAAATTTTCAGAGTAGTTTTTACAGTTATATCAAAAATTACTGATTTGGTTATACTATTAGAAATACAAAGACAGGTAATTATGAAATTATTGTTTATATTTGGACAACTTTTCTGCTGTACTTTATTGGAAGGAGAAAAATAATCATTTCCTTAATAACAATTTAAACAATTTATTTAACTAAAACAATAACATTATAGCATATGTATCCATGTTTGTTAACTGATGTGGTTAAACAATTAAAAAAAAAACTTAGACTGAGTTTTAGCACACATGAAAAACTTAAAACAAATCCTTATTTCCTGATGAATAGCCTTCGGAATATAATGTAACCTAAATAGAAAACTATCTTTAGAAAGATTTTCCCTCCAAAAGCATTTTATTTTGAAAAATCCGATATATATTTTTTAAAAAACCAATTTAAATTTTTAAAAATCCGTTTTTTAAAAAAAATATTTTTTAAAAAAGAAAAAATCATTGATTTTTATCCACCCTGCAGCTTCCCCATGCTCCTTGGTGCACAGTGCTGCGAAACTTGACTGTGCCAGCCAAATGTTCAGCAGGATTATCTTCCCACAAATCAATTTAAAAACTTGAAAAAAACGTAATGACCACACACACCCCTCAATAGACTGGTTCAGCAGTGACTCAGTTCAGAAAATGTTAGGTATACCTACGTCTGAACAATTTCAAATGAACGTCTACATAGTAAAGGTAAAGGGACCCCTGACCATTAGGTCCAGTCGCGGACGACTCTGGGGTTGTGGCGCTCATCTCGCTTTACTGGCCGAGGGAGCCGGCGTTTGTCCGCAGACAGTTTTTCTGGGTCATGTGGCCAGCATGACTAAGCTGCTTCTGGCGAACCAGAACAGTGCACAGAAATGCCGTTTACCTTCCCACCAGACCAGTTTACCTGGTCAGGAGGGATTACTGAGGGTGGCTATTCTATCTACTTATTTTGCACTTTTAGACATTGCTTTTTCAAAACTGATATTCCACATGCAGGAGCAGGGACCGAGCAACGGGAGCTCACCCCATTGTGGGGATTCGAACCGCCGACTTTCTGATCAGCAAGCCCTAGGCTCAGTGGTTTAACCCACAGCGCCACCCGCTTCCCGAACGTCAACATATCTGACTCAAATTAGCCTGCAACCCCCCCCCCAAAAAAAATAGAAGGAACCTCCACGGGTGGGCTTTCTCTCAGTGGTTAGATCCTGCTGCCCTTGTACAATAATATTTTTTTGCATTCCTCTTCCGGTTGCTGCACTAGCCTCCAGGTCCTTCCTCTCATACATTTGTATTGGGTGGAGGTTTTTTTTTCCCCCTTTCCCTCTGGGAAGATTTCATAGAGGGAATTGTCAGGCAGTGAGATATTATTTGCAGCGCTCTTATTACAGGCCTCAGCTAAAGCACTGTATAGTTATCACAGTTGACAGGGCCATAGCTTACATTTCTCAGCTGCATATCTCTGTTTCCCTCCCTCCCTCCCTCCCTCCCTTTTATTTCGCTCCATTTCTCTTGGATTGAATTATATAATGTGCAGCGGAGATCCATTTCTGATTCCCTCACCTTTTAAGGGGGGGGGATTACGAGAATCTTGCACTCCGTGACTCCCACACCTTACCAGTTCCTCTCTTGTCACATGGTAAGGCTCTTCGTCAGAAAGCCACGGCAAGACTGATCGTCCACTCACTTCTTCTTCCCATCTTACTTGTTCAGTATCTGCTTCGGCTCGATTGCCATTTTATCATTATTTTTCATTATCTTTAAATGGCGTCGAGGCATTACTGCATCCCACCCTCCTCACCCCCCAAAAGCGGAAATTTTTATTCCAAAAAAAAAGTCATAGTGCCCCAATAATAAAACTGGCTGCTGCAGAAAATGGCTGCTGGGCTGAAATTATACTCCAGAAACAGCAAGAGTAGTAGTATTAATCGTGCAGAAAACAAGTTGGCCTGGCTTGAGAGGCCAGCAGTTATCATCCTGCCGGATCTGAATGCTAATCCTAATCGTTTTGCCTGTGGCATTGTCTGCCACCTGTGGGTCCTTCTTTTCTCCTTTTGCAGAATCCAGGGCAACAACCAATAATTATTTGAACTGAAGCAGAATGTTGGGCTTATAGTGACTACCTTGCTTAGGGGAGCTTAGTGCCCTAAGAAGTTTGTCCACCAGGGTAATAAATTCATCTACAAAAGCTTAAAGCCGTAATAAATGTGTTAGAGTGCTTCCAGATAGATTTTTATTTCTACCACAAATGCGTTCTTCCACGTGTGCAACAGCAACAGCACCTTCCCTCACATACACTGGCTACATATGTGTTCCATGCATGTTGTTGTTGTTGTTGTTGTTGTTCAGTCGTTCAGTCGTGTCCGACTCTTCGTGACCCCATGGACCAGAGCACGCCAGGCACGCCTATCCTTCACTGCCTCTCGCAGTTTGGCCAAACTCATGTTAGTAGCTTCGAGAACACTGTCCAACCATCTCATCCTCTGTCGTCCCCTTCTCCTTGTGCCCTCCATCTTTCCCAACATCAGGGTCTTTTCCAGGGAGTCTTCTCTTCTCATGAGGTGGCCAAAGTACTGGAGCCTCAACTTCAGGATCTGTCCTTCCAGTGAGCACTCAGGGCTGATTTCTTTAAGAATGGATAGGTTTGATCTTTTTGCAGTCCATGGGACTCTCAAGAGTCTCCTCCAGCACCATAATTCAAAAGCATCAATTCTTCGGCGATCAGCCTTCTTGACCCATACATGACAGAGAAGTAAACCTTCTAGATCTCCTAAATGACTGTGTCCTAGAACAGCTAGTTTTAGAACCAAACTTGGGTTCTTGTGTCACTGTACAAAGCCCTGAATAATATAGGCCCAGGCTTCCTTAAGGACCATGTTCACTAGTACATACCAAATTGATTGCTTTGATCACCTGGGCGAGCAACATTAATGGTCTCCTGTGGGCCAGAAGCATGACTCCTGTCAGTGATGAGTGTCGTGGACCCAACTCTATGGAACTCCCTGCCACTAGAAATTAGACAGGCACCACCCCTGCTGAGTTTCAGTTTTAGTATTCATTGCTGTTCTGCCATTTGCCATCCACACCAGTCGTGGAGCTTGATGGAATGGATCAGTCATATGGTGTAGTGGTTAAGAGCGGTGGACTCATAATCTGGTGAACTGGGTTCGCTTCCCCGCTCCTCCACATGCAGCTGCTGGGTGACCTTGGGCTAGTCACACTTCTCTGAAGTCTCTCAGCTCACTCACCTCACAGAGTGTTTGTTGTGGGGAGGAAGGGAAAGGAGAATGTTAGCCGCTTTGAGACTCCTTCGGGTAGTGATAAAGCGGGATATCAAATCCAAACTCCTCCTCAGTCACTCCCCACTCCTGAGCATCTAATGCATTTTCTCCAGCCACAGGTACTTCTGTATGTCTGCTCATGCACCTAAAATAAATTTTAAAAATCCCAGAAAGGTGACAAAATACTTCATTTGTCTGTTTTAACTGCTTTACAGTTAACTGCTTTACTTATAGCTTGGCAAACTCCAATCTTTTATGTTGTAGTTCCATCTGATTTTATGTAGGTTCTATTTAGCTTTTCATTTGGGGTGGTTTCTAGAGTCAATGAGTTCCACAGATCCGTGGTTTCATTTTACGTATTCTGTTATCTCACTATTCTGTCCAGTACCTTTCCAACATTGGTTGTAAATGTTTGGTCCATGTATTAATAATTTCCATCTCCCCGTTGCAGATAAACCCAGAACTTGGGTTTCTTTTTAAGATACTATTCTTCCACACCTTATTGAGCCTTCCTTGACAGATACCAAAAGTGAATTTCCCACGCAGCCAGATCCATAGGATGAGAAAGGCGGGTCTACCGAGTTAAGTGAAGCATGCTGATGCCACATAAACATGCATAGGATTCAAGCTTCCCATTGAAGACCTATACCAGGCATAGGCAAACTCGGCCCTCCAGATGTTTTGGGACTACAATTCCCATCGTCCCTGACCACTGGTTTTGTTAGCTAGGGATGATGGGAGTTGTAGTCCCAAAACATCCGGAGGGCCAAGTTTGCCTATGCCTGACCTATACACACTTAGCAAGAGTGGCTCCCGTTCCGTGTCCTGGGCAGCTGTCTACCAGCTCTATCTGGTACGCCTGCTGAGGCCCTACCTGCCTGCAGAATGTCTTGCCAAAGTGGCGCATGCTCTGGTTATCCCCCCGCTTGGACTACTACAATGTGCTCTATGTGGGGCTACCTTTGAAGGTGACTCGGAAACTACAACTAATCCAGAATGTGCAGCTAGACTGGTGACTGGGAGCAGCCGCCGAGACCACATAACACTGGTCCTGAAAGACCTACATTGGCTCCCAGTACGTTTCCGAGCACAGTTCAAAGTGTTGGTGCTGACCTTTAAACCCCCAAACAGCCGTGGCCCAGTATACCTGAAGGAGCGTCTCCACCCCACATCGTTCACTGAGGCCCAGCTGCCGAGGACCTTCTGGCAGTTCCCTCACTGCGAGAAACGAAGTTACAGGGAACCAGGCAGAGGGCCTTCTCAGTAGTGGCGTCTGCCCTGTGGAACACCCTCCCACCAGATGTCAAGGAAATTAACGACTATCTGACTTTTAGAAGACATTTAAGGCAGCCCTGTTTAGGGAAGTTTTTAATGTTTGATATTTTATTGTGTTTGATATATACTGTAAGCTCACAACTCCTTCCCTGGCAACTCTCCATGCGTCTCTGGGGAACCTTGCCTTAAAGTTTAGAAAACCACTGGCCTAATATATCCCGTCACATCTTTCTATGAGATGCTAGAAAACAAAAATTAGCATGTTTACGCCACCTTGGGCAGCATAAATAACTCAGGCCCCGGAACAATGGATTCATAATATAAGGAAGAAGATTCAAACTAAACATTAGTAAGAACTTTCTGGCGGCAAGAGCTGCTCAACATTAGAATGGACTCTGCCAGAAGGTGGAGGACTCTCCTTCATTGGAGGTTTTTAAGCAGAAGTTATCACTGCAGATGGTGACAGCAGTCATGAAATTAGAAGACGCCTGCTTCTTGGGAGAAAAGCAATGACAAACCTAGACAGCATCTTAAAAAGCAAAGACATCACCTTGCCGACAAAGGTCCGTATAGTTAAAGCTATGGTTTTCCCAGTAGTAATGTACGGAAGTGAGAGCTGGACCATAAGAAGGCTGATCGCCGAAGAATTGATGCTTTTGAATTATGGTGCTGGAGGAGACTCTTGAGAGTCCCATGGACTGCAAGAAGATCAAACCTATCCATTCTTAAAGAAATCAGCCCTGAGTGCTCACTGGAAGGACAGATCCTGAAGTTGAGGCTCCAGTACTTTGGCCACCTCATGAGAAGAGAAGACTCCCTAGAAAAGACCCTGATGTTGGGAAAGATGGAGGGCACAAGGAGAAGGGGACGACAGAGGATGAGATGGTTGGACAGTGTTCTCGAAGCTACTAACATGAGTTTGGCCAAACTGCGGGAGGCAGTGAAGGATAGGCGTGCCTGGCGTGCTCTGGTCCATGGGGTCACGAAGAGTCGGACACGACTGAACGACTGAACAACAACAACAACAAGCAGAAGTTGGATGGTTATCTGTTAAGGATTCCTTAGCTGTGATTCCTGCATTGCAGGGGGTTGGACTAGTCCAGGCATAGACAAACTCAACCCTCCAGATGTTTTGGGACTACAACTCCCATCATCCCTGGTCAGGGATGATGGGAGTTCTAGTCCCAAAACATCTGGAGGGCCGAGTTTGCCTATACCTGGACTAGATGACTCTGGAGGTCCCTTCCACTCTCACCCATTACCCTAAGTTCTCATCAATCTCCTTGCGTTTTCTAGTCTGATCCACAAATCATTTAAGGTGCAGTACCTGGGTTTGGGCACCTTTAGTTCCACTTAGATTCAAATACTTTGGAACCACTGGTTTGCAAGAGCTGAGCAAAGAAATAAATCAAAACACGAGAACAGATTTTGTAGCAGACCCAGACTTCGGCTGTCTTCTCCCCAGAGGAGCCCAGCCCATTTCCCTGAGATAACTGCTTTATTTCGAATCCAGTCAAGTGTGGCAGTGTAAACTTCAAGGCTTCCCATGCCTAATGTTTCTGCTGCATTCTGTACAAATGGGAATAGTATCTTTACATCCGCTAAGATTCACTTTCAGCAGGAACTGTTTGGGGTGGGGTGGAATCAGGTTGTTGCTTTTAAAAAAAACCAAAAACAGGCTCTTTGGAATAACACTGCAATTATGATGATGAGAGCAGTAAGAGATTGTAAAAATTAAAATACTTAAAAGTTCCACAAATGATATTTCATATTAGCCACACTTCTCCCTAGGGTTTATCAACCTGAAGTGGTGCCTTATGTAAAATACGCCCAGCGGTTAGCAGGGGAATTGCAACAAAGGATGGTTTAGTTGTGCTTTGAATGTGGCAAGGAAGGGAAAGTTTTCAGAAGCTGTAAAATGTGCAATGTGACCATATCCACCAAAAGTGTGTTACACTCTTTCTTTCTCCACATGGGTTGGATGTAAAACATTTGGGGTTCATTTTATTTCTCATGTACAACAGTGGTACCTCGGGTTAATAACTTAATTCGTTCTGGAGGTCCGTTCTTAACCTGAAACTGTTCTTAACCTGAGGTACCACTTTAGCTAATGGGGCCTCCCGCTGCCGCTGCGCGATTTCTGTTCTCATCCTGAAGCAAAGTTCTTAACCCGAGGTACTATTTCTGGGTTAGCGGAGTCTGTAACCTGAAGCGCCTGTAACCTGAAACGTCTGTAACCCGAGGTACCACTGTATATGTGATCCGTCCAGTGAATAGAAAACCATAGATCAAAAGATTCAGCTAACCCGTTCCAAAAAGGGAGATGGGAGGAGAAAGTTCTCTAAACGACACGCGATTTCCTAAACTCATTATGCTAATATCTGTGGCATGGGTGACCTCTACCTCAAAACAAAACAAAATAAAAAATTCCTTCCAGTAGCACCTTAGAGACCAACTAAGTTTGTTCTTGGTATGAGCTTTCGTGTGCATGCACACTTCTTCAGATACACTGAAACGGAAGTCACCAGACCCTTAAATATAGTGAGGGAGTGGGGAGGGGTATTACTCAGAAGGGTGGTGGGAATGGGTGATTGGCTGATAGGTGTGGAAAACCTGTTGACGACTGTTAACGACTGCAATTAGTCTTAAGGAAAAAGCAAGGGGTGAGATGGCTAAAGATAGCTTTGTCATGTATAATGAGATAAGAATCCAATGTCTTTGTTCAGACCAGGTTTCTCCATGGTTTTAAGTTTGGTGATTAGTTGCAATTCAGCCACTTCTCTTTCCAGTCTATTTCTGAAATTCCTTTGTATTAAGACAGCTACTTTGAGATCTTTTATAGAATGTCCTGGGAGACTTGAAGTGTTCTCCTACTGGTTTCTCTGTCTTGTGATTCCTGATATCAGATTTATGATATCAATGCCTACCTCAAAGATAAACTTGTTTTGGTAAGAAGGCCCCACGTAAAAATCAGTTACTAGCACAAGTAGCTATAATGGCAGCCTGACTTGACAGGCTCTCCCGGTTCCATAAGTTATTGTGTGTTCTCCCCGTCCTCTACCAGGTCAGATAGTCTCTCTTCGCTCCTGATTCGCCTGCGTAACATCTCGGCTTGTGTCTGGACAGATGGCGAGGGGTAGAAGGGCTTAGCTGAGCCTCTAATGAGAGACGCTGGATCTTATAGTCTGCTCTTTGAGCTCACTTCCCAGTTCACCCTCACTAAAGAATCTATCAGCCTTGCAGAGCCAAATTTGGTGAGGCTGTATCCACAATCAGTTTCTATGGCAACTGTATCTCGGAGCACATACACAAACAGAACTGGCAGGGGGATATTTCCCACCCCCCCATCCCTTCTTTTTCCTCTGAAAGAAACAATCAGAAATTCGATGGTACAGCCCTATTACAAGGCACACGTGTAATGCAAGCACTTTTTCCTTGCAAGGCAGCTGTGTGGGCTTGCCTTGGTAAACAACCATGAATTCATAGTTGTTGTTGTTGTTTTTAGTGTTTCTGTACACTAATGGACTTCTCATTCTTGGTGGATTTGAGAACTCATCACCATCATCCTCAAACGACTGTTCTGCTTTAGAATATGTAATTAATGGCTTTGGAGATCCTTTTTCCTTGCAGATCGCTTGAAGCTGCAATTGGGCATTCCTGATCAAGCAGATAGCAGTATTTATTTTCTGTTCCCTTGGCTCCAGGAGCATGGACTCATTTCATTTTTCCACAAAACAAGAATAAGTACAGTATTCCAGGCTGGTCTGTCGCCGGAGTTTCCATTTATTTAAAGTAATATTAACTGCTTAAATTACAAGTGTGACGGCAAGGAGCAGCGACGGTGTTTAACGTTGTTTTCCCCTCCCTGAAACACCTGTTGTTTTTCTGGTGAAAAAACTGAAGAAGAAAGAAAAAGACACAGGATGCTGATTTTCTGAATCTCAAGTCAAGAATCACCGCCCTATTTTTCGCTCCATAAGACGCACCTGAACATAAGACGCACCTAGTTTTTAGAGGAGGAAAGGGGGAAAGCCCTGTTTTTTTGAGGATCAGCTGAAAGTGGTGCAGCTTTTTTTGCAAAGGGAAAAGCCCTGCTTTTTTGAGGATCAGCTGAAAGTGGTGCAGCTTTTTTTGCAAAGAGGAAAAGCCCCGTTTTTATGGGGTCCAACTCACAGTTCTGCAGCTTCTAGTCCTACAGCCATTTCTACAGTTTCCAGACAGATAATCTAATCAGCCAGTCACATGTCGCTGGGGAAACAAACAGCCTCCCTCTGCATTCAACAATGGAGGCCTGGGCAAGGGGGCGGGGCTGGAAAGGGAGCCTTATCTCTCTCCCGATCACTTGCTGAACAGCTGTTCAGCGGCTTCCTTTCAACACCCCCTTCTCTCTTTGTAAAAAAAAGAGCACGATCTGCTTTTGGCCCCTAGGCAATTCGGCTCCAGGGACCATGCATTCGCTCCATAAGACGCACAGACATTTCCCCTTACTTTTTAGGAGGAAAAAAGTGCGTCTCTAATGGAACAAAAAATACAGTACGTTAAAACACAGAACCAGTGAGGTGCAGTGCATTGGAGTACAGTGTGGCATAATGGTTAGAGTGTTGGACTGTGACTTTGGGAGACCAAGGTTCAAATCCCCGTTCAGCCATGAAGCTCACTGGGTGACTTTGAGCCAGTCACCATCTCTCTTAGCCTAACCTGCCTCACAGGGTCGTTGTGAGGATGAAATGGGGAAGAGGAGATCCACTTTGAGCTCCTTGGAAGATAAAGGTGCCATATAATTATAATAAATACAATACAATAAACTAGAGGGTGTGTTGTGAGACAACCTTGGGTTGGGTCACACCAGGAGCACAAGTGTTCCTTTTCTTTTAGGTCCCTTAGTTATTTTTAAAGAATATGGGAAACATAGCATACAATGGGAAGATGGTGGGAAATGAAGGAAAAAGGGAAGGGAGGAAGTAGCAGAAAGTTGGGCTTCTATAATAACAACTGAAAACTAAGTAACAAGCAGCAGGTTGGTGTGAAGGATGGACTCCACGTCTGAAAAGACTAATTGGCTACTTTCTGGTACAGTCATACCTCGTGTTGCGTACGCTCCATGTTGTGTACGTTCAAGTTACGCACCTCCGCGACCCGGAAGTCCTCCACAGAGCGTGCGCGATGCGTGGATGCACACGGGTTCGCAGAAGCGTTCTGCGCACTTCACGCATGTGCAGAAGCGCAAAAACCTGCGATCTTCCGGGGTTTCGTTGTTGTTGTTCATTCATGTTACGTACGCCCGGGTTACGTGGCACGACCTGGAATGGATTGCGTACATAACACGGGGTAAGACTGTATAGTGAATATTGTGCCAGACATCAGTTTGTGAGACCTGGGTTTAAATGTCTGCTCAGCCATTCATCTGCTCAGCTCACTGAATGGCTTGGCCCAGTCACAATCTAGCTCAGACAGCACAGTTGGTTAAAGTGCGGTGCTGATAGCACCAAGGTTGCAAGTTCGATCCCCGGAAGGGACAGCTGCATACGACTGCATTGCAGGGGGTTGGACTAGATCATAGGTAGGCAAACTATGGCCCGGGGGCCAGATCCTGGCCCAATCACCTTCTAAATCCGGCCTGCGGACAGTCCGGGAATCAGCATGTTTTTACATGAGTAGAATGTGTCCTTTTATTTAAAATGCATCTCTGGGTTATTTGTGGGGCCTGCCTGGTGTTTTTACATGAGTAGAATGTGTCCTTTTATTTAAAATGCTTTGGGTATTTGTGGGGCCTGCCTGGTGTTTTTAAAGTAGAATGTGTCCTTTTATTTAAAATGCATCTCTGGGTTATTTGTGGGGCCTGCCTGGTGTTTTTATAGTAGAATGTGTCCTTTATTTAAAATGCATTCTGGGTTATTTGTGGGGCCTGCCTGGTGTTTTTACATGAGTAGAATGTGCCCCCCATTTAAAATGCATCTCTGGGTTATTTGTGGGGCCTGCCTGGTGTTTTTACATATAGAATGTGCCAGGGTTATTTGTGGGGCCCCTGGTGTTTTTACAAGTAGTCTGAGGGACAGTAGACCGGCCCCCTGCTGAAAAAGTGTTCTGACCCCCAGACTTGATGATCCACATTGTCCCTCACAACTCTATTATTCTAACCTATGTCACAGGCTGTTATGAGGGTATAATGGGCCACCCATGTAAGCCACACTGATCCTCTTCTCAAAATGATTGATAATAAATAATGGTATAAAAATAGTGTCATCTCATGGTGGAGTAAACCTTGATGATCAAAGCGATAAAGGACTCCTAAACACTCCTTGGAGAGCTTTGGATGTGTGTAGCATGCCATGAATACAATAAGCAAGCACGATTACTTTTTATAGTGAAAGAATAACTCCATAGTAACTCCATAGCGCTTGTTCAAACCCTGTGGAATTCAATCAGATTTCTTAACCAACTCCTATTGTCATGCCTTCTGGCGTCATCGTTCCATGACATGGCCATAAATTCAAAGCTGGAACGTCACAAGGTACTGAAGTGCTTGCCTACAGGTTCGTTAACACACCTGTTGGTTGCATATCTCCAAAGCAACAGCCATGGCTGCTGGGATTGGGGAAATGCAAGGAATTAAATGAATGGATGAAATGTGGCTTGGATAACAAGACTGACTGAATCGGAGCAAAGGTTTGATAACTCGTGTTATCCCTAATCCTGACGCATTTTTGTCTCTGAGACCTCTGAGGAAGGAGGTCCGATACCCTCCCAAGCTTCTTCTCTTGCACCTTTATTTCCTGGGCTCTTTGCAGCCTCACATATGGGGATGTACCTTGACGGAACTTCCTTGCAAGTTCTACAAGGAGAATCACTGATCACTGTGTCCTGGACGGACTTGTGTGATAAGCAGCAGAGCCTCGGCCTTCCACCTCAGTTCTTTGGGAATTTGGCTAGCAGAGACTCCTCGTATTGTTCCATTTCCCAAAAAGATTTTCTTCAGATATTGCAATTACTGTAAATTATTATGAGGCGTACCAGATGAGACATTTGCTATCCTTTATCGAGGACAGGCAGGAAGGTCAGTGGGTCCAGCCGACTTGAAGATTTTCAGCCCGTCCATATGTGGAAAAAAAGTATATTAAATCTAGTTTAACTCACCAACACACTATCATACGGGCAGACTTTCAGGTGTGGAAAAGACAAAAGGGAAGCATTAGTATCGAGACTCACATCACTTATTTCCCTGCAGAGTCAGCCAAAGTTTTACAATAAAGTTAGGCAGTATGAAAGGCCTACTTTTAAGCAACATCATCTGTTTTGACTGTGACATTTCTACACTGCGGCTCAACCTCTGTGGTGTGATATGTGGCAAATGCAGCTGAAAGACATGGATGAAAATGCAATGACCTATCGTATTCCCAAATCAATAGTCAACTCTGAGGACCAAGTAAAGTTTCTGCTGGTGGACGCTGACCCACGGATTTCCCACGTGGTAGCGGTCTTTGTGGCGAGGGCTATGAAAACCAGGGTAGGGTTCCTGGATGATGTAGCGAGGGCCCTCCCATTGCTCTCCTAACCTGTTGTTGTATCCTCTTTCCTGTATGGTGGGGGTTTTTTGGGTTTTGTCTCCTTTGCTGGGACAGCGCGGCATGAATTTTAACTTATTTTAATAATTTTATTGTTTATCTTTTTAATAATGTTATATGGTATTTTGTGTAAAGGCATGGACCTCACAAATTTAAGAAACTTACTTACTTACCATGGATGAAAATGTGGGAAAGGCTTTCAAACAAATCCACCTCTACAAGTATTTTAGAATTAATGTTGAAAACGACGCAAAAATGGTACCTCAACCCCAGTAAAATTGTTATGTATTCATAGGAAGGTTCAGGTAACCTGATGATGGGATTGTTGTTGTTGTTCAGTCGTTCAGTCGTGTCCGACTCCTTCATGTCCCCATGGACCAGAGCACGCCAGGCACCCCTATCCTCCACTGCCTCCCGCAGTTTGGCCAAACTCATGCTAGTTGCTTCGAGAACACTGGATGATGGGATAGAGGTAGCTATAAACATATCTGGTGGGTGTGTCCCAAATTGTCAGTGTTCTGGGATCATATATTTGGAGAAATAATCGAAATCACCCACCGATCTGTTTAAGAAGACTCCTGGACTTGCTTTACTATATTTGTTCATGAATGACAATATTGAGCAGAAAGATAAAGCTTTGATCGGCTATCTATTCATAGTAGCATGGATGACAGAAGCCGCATTTCAGAAGGTCCTTAACGCAGGTACTCTGATGTTATGTTACAAGAGGGTATGGCTTTAATAGAAATACTTGCCTGTAAACTGTGTTTGTTTTTTTAAAAAAAATATTTTTATTAAAGCAAAGGTAGTGCACTCTCTCGTATTTTTCCATATAACATTTTTACAAATCAGGTTGTTGAAATAAACAGATAGGTGGGGTGGGGTGACAGAGATATGAGTAGGGTTTGGTGTCACATATGTTGTTTGCTTGTGCTCCTTTGGCGGTGACCTATCCATCTTTGGTTTCCTGTGTGAATGTTTCAGAATTGTCTTGTTGGGCTGTGTGTGTGACAAAAGGGAGGTCCCTCAGGTATATATGGTTGTTATGAAACTTCATTTTTTCCTGAAACTTTTGTTTTTATTTCTATGCTGGAAGTGACTTCTGCATGGTCCAGAACTGGATGTCTCTTTCGGTACTGTTCTTGGTAGTTTTGGTTTGAATTTTGCACCTTGTCTTGCTTTTCTTCTATATATGGCTAAACACACGTTTCCAAAACCTATGAAAAACAATAACAATTAATTATTACATAAATTGTTAACAATGTTTTGAAAAGACATTAAACCCTGTCCCCTTTCTCTTCCATTAATCTGTGCTGGAGCAAGGATTAATAGGAAAAAAATATTTCGAATGGCCTCTTAGTGCATTGCTTTATAAAATTGCTGATTCAAGCGGTAGCAGGATAGGAACACGTGCTAATGTAAGAAACAGGGAATCCAGCCACAGCAGCTCCTGCATTTGCTAGAGAATTACAAGTCATTTGAAGAAGCCTCTTGATACTTTGAGTCATCAGCAGACATTGATCTGGTTCAGTCATAATGGCAAACTATGGTTTAGTGTTACATGCATAAGCCTCCTGCTTATACTTCACCTACCTTTTAAATTAACCATGGTTTATCTTTATGTCAGTGCTTGAAATCATCGTTCATTTTTATTAACTGTGATTTAGGACAGGCTTCCCCAACCTGGTGCCCTCAAGATTTTTTGATTTATTTATTTTTAGCTACAGCTCCCATCAGCCTTGGCCATGCCAGCTGGGGCTGATGGAGTCAGAATTCAGCAACTTCTGGAGAGCACCAGGTTGGCAAAGGCAGGTGTAAGGAGACAAACCAATATTGTATGCCATGGTTTCAAATGGGGTGATTACCTGGGAATCGCACGCATTCTATCAAGTGTCCCATGGCAAGTTATAAATGTAGGAAACATGCTCTGTGGAGGGCTGTCCTTGAGGTTGACTCAGTGTATTGGTGATGACCGGGGGCGTCTTGCCCATAGAGGCAAGTGGCGTGGGGCGCCAGGGTGCCAAGTTCTGGAGGGTGCCAGGGAAGAGGCGGAGGCTGGACGTCGTGCCTCCCGGCATCAGCTCGCTGTCCTCGCCTGCCTCACTGAAGCAGCACCACGCTCGGAGCCTCCGGCTCTTCCCCGCCGGAGGAGCCGCCCTCCAGCCACCCACTACCTCCAGCCCCGCAAAGCTGCCGGAAGCACCATAAAAAGGTTGGCAACTCTGGGAAATGGGGGGGGGCACACCAGAGGGATCTTTGCACCATGGCGCCGGTTATACTTAAGATGGCCCTGCTGATGACTTATCAAGTCCCAAATGATCTAGGACTTTAAAAGCTTGAATGCCTCTCTAAATATAGTCCTGCCTGGGTGTGTTGAGATCAGCTGGGGAGGCTCAGACTTGCATTCTGCCATCAGGTGTCAAATATCATGCACTGGTCTGAGAGAGGGTCTTCTCCGTGATGGTGTCCGAGTTGTGAAACTCCTCTGCAGTCTTGTCAACTCTCTCTCTTTCCCATTTACATGCCAGGAGAAAGCATGACTAAATCACTCCAGCCTTTGGAAAGTTTTAATGTTCAGCTAGAATTTGTAGGCATTTGCATTCTTATGATTGATTGAAATATGAATTTTATTCTGCACTTAACGTGCTGTAGACTGGCGTTTCTAAGTGTAATTTCATTGTTCTTTGTCCTGAGATCTTTGCAGGGAAAGGTAGGCTATTAATATTTCGATAAATAAATAACATCTGGGTTCAGCCATAACAAGTTGTTGTTGTTCAGTCGTTCAGTCGTGTCCGACTCTTCGTGACCCCATGGACCAGAGCACGCCAGGCACCCCTATCCTCCACTGCCTCCCGCAGTTTGG
The DNA here is from genome assembly GCA_900245905.1 of Lacerta viridis. NCBI lineage: Eukaryota > Metazoa > Chordata > Lepidosauria > Squamata > Lacertidae > Lacerta > Lacerta viridis. Next base: position 79,320 of record OFHU01003716.1, read on the forward strand.
CCAAACTCATGCCAGTCGCTTCGAGAACACTGTCCAACCATCTCATCCTCTGTCGTCCCCTTCTCCTTGTGCCCTCCATCTTTCCCAACATCAGGGTCTTTTCCAGGGAGTCTTCTCTTCTCATGAGGTGGCCAAAGTACTGGAGCCTCAACTTCAGGATCTGCCCTTCCAGTGAGCACTCAGGGCTGATTTCTTTAAGGATGGATAAGTTTGATCTTTTTGCAGTCCATGGGACTCTCAAGAGTCTCCTCCAGCACCATAATTCAAAAGCATCAATTCTTCGGCGATCAGCCTTCTTTATGGTCCAGCTCTCACTTCCATACATTACTACTGGGAAAACCATAGCTTTAACTATACAGGACCTTTGTCGGCAAGGTGAATAAGCCATAACTTAAATGGAAGCAAAGCTGGCGGGGGGGGGGAGGGAGTGATCAAGAGCCCAAATTTTATTCACATTAATAAGGCAATTGGCCCAGTTTAGATAGCATGCCCACCCACAGTTGAGAATGCTGAATTGACAGGCCATGCTTTGAGATCAGCCAGCAAACCTGAATCAGAAATGATGGCTACCAAAACGGTTTTCAAACCATGGTGTGTGCTAACGTATGGTTTTCATTGTGTCTTGAGTTGACTAACCATAGCTGTAGCTATACCTCTGGAGGCTGCTGCTGCCTTGTGAAAAAATGGGAGTGATAAGGAGATGGAAAGTGAAAGCAGATGTGGGTTCTGAGCTATTTCAGTTAATGATTATTCAATCCCAGTATACTTTGGGGTTGCAAAATCTTTTAACACTCCTTTATGTTGTCACCCCAACAATATTCCCATTTGTAAATGAGAGAACTGAGTTGTGCATCCTATCGATGGCATGCATCGCAGTTCAGATATAGCTATCTTGGGCCCAAGTCTTAAAATGGTCCAGAATGATCAATGGCTGCTTTCACTTCATCCAGTATTATTATTGATTCTTTTTCTTATTTTTTTATGGACTGTAGGATACAGGACATCTTTTTCTGTTGCCCCATGTTACGTACAAATTGACAGCATCTCTTCTGGACTGCAAAAAAGAATGCCAAAACCAGGAAAACAAGCGCTCTTTTGTTCCATGTATATATTTAATTTTAATAATAGTGGTAAGATTAATGTGGGTTCCTCAGCATTTTTTTTCTTTGTTGATTTTGGCATGCTGGCGCGTCGTTTGTTCTCTGATTATCATTTTGAGAAACATTGTCAGTAACTGGGTTGAATAATTGATCTTCATCTCTAATTATGCTGTTCTCCACAGGTGCCTGGAAAAACTCCAGATGGGACTTCGCACCATCTCCAGTTTGAGGGAAGAGAAAGACAATACGCCTCCTTGCCCAGGTAACTTCTGTTTTAGATTTACATACTCCCACTCTCTTGTATATACATACATGTGTAAGCGCACACAGGCACACTGCTTCCGCAGGCAGGTTTTCCGCTGTTGTCGCACTGTTTAGCTAAATCTGCATCAAACAGACATCTGGCAACGAAATGAGAGATTATGCTGCAATTTTGTCGTGCTGCCCTTCCGCTTATGATTTAGTGCCATCTTTATAGCTGTGTTAATAATTTAGCCAGCCAATTTGGAGGGAGGCGGGGGAGGAAAAGTAAAGTCTCTCTCAATGAACATGTCAGCAAGAGTCATGATCTGCCGAAGAAGAATATGACATTGAGGAAGCTTATTCCACAAGAGTTATAGTAGGTCTTAGCAGGGCCTGAGACAGAATTTACAATGGAAAAAAAAAATCATAGCTAGCAGTGACAGAACTGTGCTGTGAAAAGTTCAGCAGTGCAGCAGTTTGTGGCTTCAGAGGTGAGTGAAAAGAACCTGTGTTTCTGGTTTCTTTCTCCCAATACACTAAGGCTGCAATCCGTTACACACTTACCTGGGAATAAGTCCCACAGAACTTAATAGGACTAACTTCTGAGTAGACCTGCACAGGATTTGTGCTGTAACTCTGCTCTGTGACTAAAGAAAATTGGAAGTGAGGAGTATTGTTAGAACTTCTCTTGCTTGTGGGGTGTGTGTAGTCAACCTGTGATCTTCGGATGAAGGGCAGTATAGAAATTTAATTAAGAAGAAGAGTTGCATTCCTAAGCAAAACTCTGTTCCTTTATTTTTAGAAGGTTACACAACCACTCCGTTCCTTCTCAGATTTGCAAAATCAGAACCAAAGATGCTCTAGGCACAGTTTGTGTTACTCATCACCAGTCACCTGTTGGGTAGTACCTGCGACTTTCACACCTGTGGGGTTGCTTCTCCTTTCCCTGCATACTCCCTGGAGAGCTGAAGAACCATAAAAATCAGGTTTGACCAGAGATCACAGTGACACACACCACATTGATGTGTGTGTCCTCTAAGCAGTAACAGCTCCACAGTACATCCTCCAAGTATCTGCATAGTTAACTCCATAATTAGCCACGGTCATGCAGAGGGAGAGCAAGTCAGCAGCCATTTGTTCTCCTCCCTCCCCATCCCTGCTACTGGCTTCTTGAGCTCTGTGTTGCAAGACAGGGCCTGGTGAGCAGAGTTTGGTCGAGCCCAGGTCGAATTCCAGGAAGGCAGGTCTGCAAACATCAATACAGATGGTGAGTTCAGGTTCCAGGATGGCTAGCAAGGGGCAGGTTCCACAAACAAGGTAGAAGTGGAGGTCAGGTCTCGGAAAAGGACAAGCAAGGATGTGGTTAGCACCACGGACAGCTCCCAGTGGGCCTGGAAACCAGAGAAGCCTTACTTGAATGCTGCTTAACAGCTAGAAAACTCTGAGGGTACCTTGAGTAGGTTTCCGGTTTCCTCTAGGTCAGGGGTCCCCAAACTAAGGCCCGGGGGCCAGATGCGGCCCAATCGCCTTCTAAATGTGGCCCGTGGATGGTCCGGGAATCAGCGTGTTTTTACATGAGTAGAATGTGTCCTTTTATTTAAAATGCATCTCTGGGTTATTTGTGGGGCCTGCCTGGTGTTTTTACATGAGTAGAATGTGTCCTTTTATTTAAAATGCATCTCTGGGTTATTTGTGGGGCCTGCCTGGTGTTTTTACATGAGTAGAATGTGTGCTTTTATTTAAAATGCATCTCTGGGTTATTTGTGGGGCATAGGAATTCGTTCATATTTTTTTTCAAAATATAGTCCGCCCCCCACAAGGTCTAAGGAACAGTGGACCAGCCCATGGCTGAAAAAGTTTGCTGGTAGCCAGTGGCGTGCCATGATTAATGAGGTCCCTGCCTTAAAAGGGACCTGCTTCCTTCAGGAGCCTTTGCTTGTGGCGACACAGAAGTGACCGCAGCTTTGGAAGTAGAGTGTGAAGGCAGTAATGTTTTCTCTTCAGACTGTATCACATGCTTTGAAATTCTAGCCACTTGATGAGCAAACAATGGTTTGTTCCATTTGATGCAGGGGTCGGCAAGGTTCACCAGCCATGGGCCGGATCACTCCCATAGAGATTGTCTGTGGACCAGACTGGTGCAGCGCGATGCCGGAAATCGCATCTGCGCACGTCCGTAGCGTCGGAAATCGCTTCTGTGCATGGCAAGATGCCGAAAATCACGCCTGTGCAGAAGGGATTTTCGGCATCTGGACCTGCACAGACGCGATTTCCAGTATCTGCCCATGCGCAGATGCGATTTCCGGCGCCACTCAGCATGTCCCCGCACCATGCTGTGCTGATTTAGTGCAGCACAGGAGGGACTCGCCGAGTGGGTGGCTCGGTTCGGGGACTGCTCGTGGGCTGGTAAAACGATCTTTGTAGGGCCACATCCAGCCCATGATCCGCACGTTGCCGACCCCTGATTTGATGTGTAACAACCCTCTCCTCAGGGAGGCCTACCTGGCACCAACCTTGGTCATCATTTTGGAACCAAGAAAATACCTTTCCATTCTCCCAGGCATTTGTTTTTATTCCGATTATGGTTTTAATATGTATTTTCATTATGGTGTTTTTCTTCTGGTTGTAAATCACTTTGGAACTTTTGGTAGTGGAAAGCGATAAATATCCTTAATAAACCTGACTCTGTCAGTGAAGCATGAGACTCTTAATCGTAGGATAATGGGTTTGACCCCCATGTTGGGCAAAAGATTCCTGTATTGCAGGGTGTTGGACTATATGGTCATTGTTGAGATGACCAGAGTGGCCGGGGAGACCCAGCCAGATGGGCGGGGTATAAATAATAAATTGTTGTTGTTGTTGTTGTTGTTGTTGTCCCTTCCAACTCTACAAATCTTTGATTCTATTAGTCTATTTGATGGGTATCTGCCATGGATGCTTGAGTTGTGATTCCTGCATTGCAGGGGGTCGGACTAAATGATTCTAGTGTTCCCTGGCAACTCTACAGTTCGATGATTCTATGTAACCGGTGCCTTTCTCTTGGTACACGGACAGCTAGCATGGTGCCTGCCAGATGTTATGGGACTACAGCTCCCATCATCCCTGACAATTCGCCAAACTGGCTGGGGCTACAATTGGAGTTGTGGCCCATATCTACATGACACCACATCGGCTATCCCTGTCTTAGTACTTCACAATCTCAGGATCCATTCCCACCTTGAGAAGGATGGGTTCTGGTTGAAGACGCTTTGCTGGCTCCCTTGAGCATTCCTACAAAACTGTTCAAAGATCTGGCGTCTGCTAAAGGACACTTCTCCCTATTTTCCTGGCCGCCCATGTTTTCACTCAAGTGATCCTGCCGGTATATTTTTACAAGAAAGTGTTGCGCTCTTAAGAGATTGGGTGTTACTCAACTGTGCTTTGCTCAGAGCGGGCGCACTAAAATCAATGGCTCTAATGGAGCAATTTTCATTCATTTTAGTGGGTCTACTTTGATTAAAACTTAGTTGAATGCCACTCGCTGTATTTATGGCATGCTTTCATTGATGTGGTATAACAGGGCAGAATCCCAATAAAGGGAATTGGCACCATAATTTCACTCCCCCTAGTATTTTGAATAGCGAAAAATCTGGGGCATGAGCACCTTTCAGAAGTAATGCAAAAATGCTCTAAATCCAAGAGGTAGCCATCTATGTACAGCATTATTTTAGTTCTGTTTTGCATTATGTTTCCCAAAGGCTGTGGCTTATATTAGAGTTTTCCCAGGCTTTAACTTTCTTTAACTATGCACTAGAACTGTTAATCGTGTTCTCCAGTTTAAAGGGGATTTTTACATTTCAGACTATCTCTTTAATTCACATCTGTGACTAATACGGGCCGTAATTTGCTAACTTAGTATCAGAGGAGCTATCTTCCTTAAAAGTTTAGTTTGGCTCCCCACTGTTTTCCTGCATGCCTCAGGTAATGAGATATTTTCAAGATCCCTTTTTTAATCTTCAGAAATTCTTCTCCGCTACTGTCCATTTGCGTTGTGAGTCCCACTGGCAGGTTATATATTGCAGAAAGTTACTAAAGTTTCCATAAAGGAGCAGGTTAAAAGGCTGAGCCAAACATACCCCTCCGCCCAGGTCTTTCCTTCCGTCCTTTGATTGCATCCTCTCATTTCCTCTCCCTAACAGATCTATTCCATTCCTTCTGCGCCTTCAAGTTCAAGTCATTTCTAGGCCTGCAGCCACTGCTGTCTTCCATCTCATCTCCGAATCCCCTCTATTTCTTTTACATCTGCTCTGTAATAGATCATCAGAACTGAATATAGTACCCAGCTGTGCATGTACTATTGATTTATATTACATAGGAGCTTTTTCAATATTATTTTCCTATTCAGTTCTCCTCCACCTCAACATCTTGTTTACTACTTCGACTGCAGCTTCTGCTGGGCGTTTAGCAGATTTACATTGTTCACACGAACACAAAGATCTCCTTTCCTGATCGATTCTAAATCTAAATCAAGCCATTAATCTTACCCTCTGCTTTTCCAAACTTCAGTTTTTATCTCTGTTCCGGATATGTATTTGGAAAGGGTTTAAGAAGCAATCAAGATGTTCCATAGCCTTCGCGTTTCTGGGGGTAGAAGGGGTTTCATTTCTGCTCAGTCAGCTGGTGCGTTTGTGGCAGCCTCTAGCTTAATTGAGAATATCTGGAATGCCGTCCTTTAAATAACATAAGCAAATTTAGATTATTATTTCTGAATATTGATATTTCAGCTGGTACAAAATGTGAGGTTTTTATTTTATTTTACTTTATTTTTATTTGAGAATTGTGTGACAACAGGCAAATATTTCAGAATAAACGCAGAGCAGTTGAGTTACTCCTGCTCCTCCCTTGAAATGACTTAGCAAATAAGGGGAGGACCCATATATAACCTACCCCGGTAACATCCCCGTCCGTAGGGAGAAACATGGGCAGCAAGAAAAGGCTCTCCCCAGAGATGACACCCTTATTCCAGCATCGCGCCCAGATCCCTATGGCAGGACCTCCCACGCAGTGGTGGAGGAAGGCTCCGCGCTACCCGGGGCGGCGTGACGTCACATTGTGACATCACGATCGCCGGGCCACCGCCGCTTCCGCAGCCCCCTTTTAAGCCGCAGAGGGAAAAGGCGGCTGGTGGGGCTGCTGAGTGCTATCGGCGGCTCCCCGCTGATCGCGCACAGCAGCCCCACAAGCCACCTTTTCCCTCTGCGGCTCAAAAGGGAGCTGCGGAAGCGGCGGTCCGACGACGGAGTGCGCCTGCGCGAAATGTCGCGCAGGCGCACTCCGTCGTCGGGCCGTGCGCTGCTGCTCCCGGGGTGACGGAGGGAGCGGCGGCGCGTGGGAGTGGCGGGAGGGGCTGCCGCTTGTCCCCCCACCCGCCGCTTGTCACCCCCACCCTCCCCTGTCGTCTGGGGCATGCCACCCCTACCGCCCCCCCTAGCGACACCCCTGCTCCCACGCTAGATGAAGAAGCCTCCACCTAGGGAAGGGGAATTGACATTTAGTCGTTTCCATAAGAGCCCAGCATTAAAAAAAAAAAAAAAACCTTGCAACCTCAAGGTTAAATGTCGGTGATACAGGCACCCACACTGGAGCTGGTGCCACGGTGAGACCACCTGAGAGCTCTCTCTGTTGACTCAGTAGACTCAAGAAAGATCTTAACATCCTCACCTGGAACTTGGCAGGCTGGGACAGCAAGAAAGGAGATAAAGATCTTACTATGTTTCTGCAGAATTTTGACATCATCTGCCTACAAGAAACCTGGCTACAAGATACTAACCTTCCACACTTGCAAGGGATACTCTCAGCATAGCCTCCCTGCTGTCAAGAGACATCAAAAAGGACGAGGAAGTGGGGGACTGACCACCTTTACCTAACTGGATTTGGCTGGGGAAATCAGTGTTGTGGAGTCAGATCTCCTTTATGAATATTTTTTTGCCACTACAGTTCAGTGCAGGGGCATGAGACCCATTTTTCTGCATCAACATCTACCTCCTACCAGCACATACCCTAGCTGTGGTGGTTAAGATTTGGACCGAAATAAGGGGAGGAGAGGGGGGGGGAAAGTCCCAGTTAGCACTACCTTGAATTCCACACCAATGATTTGCTTTAGATTTACCTGCAAGAGACGGGAAGGGGCTAGCTGAACCTCACTTGCCCACTCACCAGGAATACTTGGCAGACACCAGTTGAGAGTGAATCGGACAATGTTGGGCTTTGACTTGATACCAATGACCCTCAGTCTGAATATCAATTACTCAGCTTGGTGGGGCTCTGCAAACTTAGGGTATTTTCTGAAAAACACTGCAGTTGGACTATTGGCTTACCTTGGCAACAGCTTGGAGTGAATCAGACAACGTTGGGTTTGGGGGTGGTACTTACGACCTTCAGTTTCAGTTTAAATTACTCAGTTGTTGGGGGGGCTGAAAATTGTGGAGTTTTCACTGCAAAACTGTTGCCGAACTTTCACACCGGTTTGAAGTGATTCGGACACTGTTGGGTTTTGGGGTGTTAACTACGAACCCTGGTTTGATGCATCAATTTCTGTTTCGGGGAGCTGCAAAACAAACGACTGCAAAACTTTGGCACGCGTTCGGAGGGAATCCCAAATTTTGGCATTCATTAGCATCCAGGGACTGTCAGGAATGCAGGTTCATCCACAGGTCAGGAAAAGAGGACAGGAATCGCAATCGGCTTTTGTTCACAATAGTAAAAACACAACGGAGTTCAACTAGACTATGGGTAGGCAAACTAAATCTGGCCTGCTGATGGATTTAGAAGGCGTGTTTTTACATGAGTAGAATGTGTCCTTTTATTTAAAATGCATCTCTGGGTTATTTGTGGGGCATAGGAATTATTTTTTGCAAAATGTAGTCCGGCCCCCCACAAGGTCTAAGGGACAGTGGACCGGCCCCCTGCTGGAAAAGTTTGCTGACCCCTGATCTAGGCTAATATGCCCTAGTGGAAGACATTGCTGGAGCTGGCGTTTGGTCCCTGTGTCCCTCTGTAGCCCTCTCCTTCTGGACTCCTCCCAAGCAGCCATAGACCCCGTCAAGGGAGAGGGATCCATCCCCCTCTGGACAATGTGCAAAAGCTCTTCATGATCTGGGTGTCAGTGGAGGAGGAGAGCCAGCTGAAGAGGGGCTGAAGAGTGCACTCACACTCTGACCCTCAGCATTCAGCCCTGCCCTGCTATTTTCACCTCCCAACCTTCCCCTTCCACAGACTGGTCCTCTGTGTCCCACCACCGCAGACCTGGGTCTAAGCCCTCTGTGAGACTTAGCCCGCAGCGCCCACAACTCTTTGTCTTTCAGCCTGTCCCTGACACATCCTGTATAACAAAGTCCAAGTGTCTCTGCATCCAGTCCCTGTGTCCGTGGGTTTGCACTACTGCACATGTGCCTGACGGACAGCCGTTGGGACTTGGAACGCAGAGACACTTCGGGACATGCCGGCTGCGGAGGCTGCGCCGGCGCTGGGCACGGGAGAGAGCAGGAGACTGAGCAGCCACTGCGGCATTGCGCTGCCAGGGACTCTCGCCTTGCCGCCCTTTCTCCTGCTCCCGGGGGAGACACAGCTTCCATCCCCCGTTGCCAAGGAAACGGTCCAGGGGAGAGACGCCAGAGCAGAGGCGCCCCCCGCCCGCAGATCCCGCGCGCCGTCCGGCTGTTGCCGCCGGCGAAAACGGCAATGCTTAGCCCCTCCCTCCCGCGTGAGAGGGAGTAATGTCGTCCGCTGGCCTGGAGCGAGAGGGAGGTGGTGGTGGGCGTGGCCGCGGAGAGGCCACACCTCTCCTCCGGGGATCCCCGCCCACTTTCTTTCCCCATCTTGAGGGCCTGTGAGGGGGCTTCGAGGGCAGGGAAAATGGGGGTGAGGAGCGGGGTGGGGGGAGCCCTGTTCTAGCGCCTGTTAATTTAACGGGTTTAAACCACTAGTAGTTAATAAGCCCAATGAAGGATTATACTTAGCTAAGATAGGGGCTGGTGGAGATATGCAGTCATACCCTATTAAAGTGGGCGGGAATGTAATGAAGCCAAAATCCACTGGCAATGCCATTGGTACAGCCTATGCAAAGATAACAAGTATACCAGATGCATACCGCGACAGTTTTCAGCAACGCTAATCAGCAAGAGCACAACCTCCCTAGCTTTGCTATCCCAGTTGGATACCAATGGTTGGGTGGCAGGGGGCAGGAAGGTGGGAAATGCCTGCCTCTTCCTAAGCAAATAAACGTGCTGATAAATTCAGTTAGCTGTTTTGCTTTGGAGTCTGCTTTTGAGGTTCTGGTTGTTAAACAACGTTGACTTTTTAAATAAGCATCAGTGTTAATGGAACATGAGTCCTAAGGTGGCGTGAGTTCTCTGTTGTGAAAAGCTGTGAAGGAAAATAACCAGGAGTCAATCAAATCAAACATGTGTCTTTTTATTTAAAAAACAAAACCTAATACTAATAAAAAAAAAGTACAGTCATAATTTGGCAACCTTCTATGGGAAACTTTCTGCTAAGTCAGACCTTCCCAGTGGCTCAGGAGTGATGGATACTTATTCTTATACCGGATTGTGTTATTTAATCTCCAGAAGGGAAGGAAAAGCGTAAAAGGCAAAGCCAAGGATTTGCAGGAAAGATAAGAGATCTTCATACTCACTACCGGTAGTTGCTCTAGGGCTCTAAGGTGAACAGAGCAGTGTTACTCAGCAATGTTAACGCTTCACATTTAGGAAGGAAATAGCATGATTCTTGCCAGCCATGCATTGCTTTTTTGGCACTGTGAATTTGACCATAAGGCAAGGTAATGGTAATATACTTGAAAATCTTTCCCCTTGCCCCCCCCCCCCAAGCCTCTAAACTGTTTTCTGGTTGCATCTGTGACATGTACATACGTTGGGTGGTTTTCATTTAATGGACAATATCCATTGCCGCTCATACTCAGAGTAGACCCATTGAAATCAATGGACTTAAGTTATTTAAGTTTTTGATTTCACTGGGTGTACTTTGAGTATGACTTTGTTGTTGTTGTTCAGTCGTTCAGTTGTGTCCGACTCTTTGTGACCCCATGGACCAGAGCACGCCAGGCACGCCTATCCTTCACTGCCTCTCGCAGTTTGGCCAAACTCATGTTAGTAGCTTCGAGAACACTGTCCAACCATCTCATCCTCTGTCGTCCCCTTCTCCTTGTGCCCTCCATCTTTCCCAACATCAGGGTCTTTTCCAGGGAGTCTTCCCTTCTCATGAGGTGGCCAAAGTACTGGAGCCTCAACTTCAGGATCTGTCCTTCTAGTGAGCACTCAGGGCTGATTTCTTTAAGAATGGATAGGTTTGATCTTCTTGCAGTCCATGGGACTCTCAAGAGTCTCCTCCAGCACCATAATTCTTAAAATTAGCCTGCTTCCCGACTTTGGCTTCATTGCCGTCTCCTTCTATACAAGGGATAATCAGGAGCGTTCCAAGTTAGAGAACTGTTGGTGCCTTTAGATGTGAAAAGTTTCTCCTTTTGGACCCAGAAATAGACTCTTAACCAGAAGTAGAGGTCAGTCACTGAGACCTTTAATGATCGGTATTAATATGATGTATCTCCTGCGCCTTGGCCACCTTTCTAGCAAGAAATGCTGATTCTTAAAAAATCAATGTTTCGATCCTTCTCAGCCCTTGTGTTGATTCAAGAACAACATTTTGTACCATAAAGGACACTGGAAAGAATATAAAGGGTGAGATCTCGTTGTGCAAATCACTTTCTGGAGCAGTGAAGAAAATGGGTGAGGGGAATTACTATGACACTCCCATCTTCACAGGCTTATTAAAGTTTAAGGCGGGCCTTATAAAGGACATCTAGACTTATCTCAGATGAATAGTTTGTCTTGCAGTAGCTCATTCCTTTGACATTCAGGACCTGCCATGGCTGCTTTACTTTTCCCCGGCTACTAAATAAGTCTAGTGAAATGTCCCAAGGGACCAGAGGCTTCCCTGCAGCGTAATTTGTTACAGTAATTTAAGAGGGGCGAATCAAATAATAACTTGACAAAGAGGGGAGTCAACACTATTATACAACTGCTGTATTTGCATAAATTCGACATCCTTGCCAAACCTTGAAAGAATGCATTAATTCATGTCCATAATCACCCTGAGATTTCTTAGATTCATGTTCTTTATTTTACACATTCACCCTTCCCATCCAGCCTCTCCCATGCTATTGTGCAAAATTAATCTGCTCAGTAGAAGGCATTTGTCTTCTGGAGTCACCTTACCATTTTGAATATTCCCCTTGAGGTTGAAGCAAGATGCAGAGTTTGCAATTACTTTTTTTTCTTCTTGCAAGGTTACGTGCAGATGTAAGCTTGCGATAACAGCCACCAGTCTGAGTGTTTAGTTGCCACCGCCAAACTGATGGATCTGTTATATATCTTCCTTAGCAATTTTTGTTGTTGTTGTTGTTGATTTGGCTTGATAAATAACAGTGCAGTAAATTTATATTTGCTCAGCTTCTTTTCACCCCAGTAAATGCTGTGTCCCCTGTTTGAAAACGTTATTCATTGACTTTGTGGGCTGTATTGAACTACCGTATTTTCCACTCCATGGGGTGCACCGGACCATAGGGCGCACCTTGTTTTTAGAGGAGGAAACAAGAAAAAAATATTTTTTCTGGTTTTCCTCCTCTAAAAGCCCTGTTTTTTTGAGGATCAGCTAAAAGTTTTGCAGCTTTTTTTGCAAAGGGGGAAAAGCAAAGAGGAAAAGCCCCATTTTTATGGGGTTCAACTCACATTTCTGCAGCTTCTAAAGGAAAGGGAGCCTTTTCTACAGTTTCCAGACAGATAATCTAATCAGCCAGTCACATGTCGCTGGGGAAACAAACAACCTCCCTCTGCAGCACATTCAACAAAGGAGGGCGGGGCTGAAAGGGAGCCGGGACTCTTATCTCTCTCCCGATCTCTTGCTGATCAGCTGCTGAGCGGGGTCCTTTCAACACCCCCTTTTCTCTTTGTAAAATAAAAAGCATGATCCTCTTTTGGCCCCTGGGCAATTCGGCTCCAGGGACCACCATTCGCTCCATAAGACGCACAGATATTTCCCCTTACTTTTTAGGAGGAAAAAAGTGCGTCTTATGGAGCAAAAAATACGGTAAGTTGTTCTGCTAGTGCAAGTACTTTGGGCTGGGTGGCAGAACTTCCTCTCCCTCTCTCCATGTGCCTCCCATATACCTCCTAAATATGTTGTGGGTTTTCCCCTAGCCCTCCAGATCAGATTTAGGGGGAGGCAGGGAGAGGGATGGGAAGTTGTGTTGCGCAGCCAAAAGTACTTGGCACTAGTGAAAATGTTTGGATCCCACCACTGAGCCTCATGCTGACAGTCCAGTTCCGAGTTTCTCTGTTTAATTGAAGGCAGATTCCTGTTAGAGTGACATCTAAGGCACTTCTGACCAACATCTGGGCCAGGGCTAACTGTGACTGGCTGAAAGGAATGCTTGCCAGACATTTGCTCACACCCTCTGCTTGTTGGGAAAGGGTTCAGTGGAAGAGCTTGTGCTTTGCATGCAAAAACTCCCAGGTTCAGCCCCTGATGTCTCTCAGTCTGACTGGGGAATGCTGCCATCGGAAACCCTGGAGAGGCAATCCCAGCCAGTGAAGACGATACGGAGCTATAACCTGACTTGATAAAAAGCAGCTTCCTATTATTTCCCTATGCTCACATAATGGGGAACATCTGTACAGTTCATGGGACTGAGCTGTCATCATTAAATCACATTCTTAACCAAGTCATTTCAACAGGGCTATGAGAAGGTGTTGCAGTCCCAACCACAGCTTTCCATGTCATTGTTTTCCCACATAGGTCAGATTTACGAGCTCAAAGACAGTTTGATTTTGCTTACACTAGGATGTTTCATTCATCATATTGGGCATACCACGCTGTTTCTTTTGTGTGTGTGTGTGTGCCTCTTTGTGTCAAGCCTTTGTCTCTTAAACTGAGTGTGAGGGGTGGAAGCCAACGTCCGTGTTATGTTCAATCTGCTTGCAAAAACTTGGCCCCGGATGGAAAGAACAGCAATTGCTGTTGAAAGGAATGTAAAGATCTAGGGCCAGAACTGTGGCAGAGTTGCTAAGGCTACAAGCAAGCGAGTAGGAACTGGAAGCAATCTAGACCAGTTTTAGAGATGTGGTCATGGGTTAGGACACCAGAGGCGGCTGTAGCCCATTGGTGCTGGTGAAAGAAGAAGCAAGGAGCCCAGCAGTAGGGATGAGCCAGAGAGCCAATGCCAGACAGAATCGACTTCTCCTGCTGAGTTTTGCAAGGGCAACACTGAGGCGGAGGAGGAGGAAGCCGGCAGCCAGAGCCACCCTATGGACTGGTTAGTAGGGTAAAATGCAGTCACCTCCAGATTAGTCATGGTTTGTGAGCTTCCCCTAAAGGTAAAGGGACCCCTGACCGTTAGGTCCAGTCGCAGACAACTCGGGTTGTGGTGCTCATCTCGCTTTACCGGCCGAGGGAGCCAGCGTACAGCTTCCGGGTCATGAGGCCAGCATGACTAAGCCGCTTCTGGCAAACCAGAGCAGCGCACGGAAACGCCATTTACCTTCCCCGGAGCGGTACCTATTTATCTACTTGCACTGTGTGCTTTCGAACTGCTAGGTTGGCAGGAGCAGGGACCGAACAACAGGAGCTCACCCAGTCGCGGGATTCGAACCGCCGACCTTCTGATCGGCAAGCCCTAGGCTCAGTGGTTTAGACCACAGCGCCACCCGCGTCCCTACGTGAGCTGCCCCTACCTAACCGCAAATTACTTCGAGATGAAGAAGGAAGGCTCTCCACTGTGGAGCAATTTGGGTCTCCTCTGTGATGGGATGAAAGTTGTGAGCAAGCATTTAGTACAAGTGGCTAAGCACAAAACTGATGGGAACGCCAGACCTAAGTAAGGCCGAAAGACCCTCTGGGTTTCCTCATATGTGCACCCCTTTTCATAAGATCCATCTTGCACAGCTTCCCGTTTTTCTCTCCACAAACTGGACGTGATATTAATTGTGTGAACCCAACCCTAAGTTTTAAAAAGCTTAAATGGCAACTGCAGAGCTCACCAGTCAGGATCAGGCCTGCAGCATACTGGGAGTGGGGTTTAACCCTTTCCCCACCATGGTCTAGGCAAAGAAATATCCCTCCCCCTGTCCCCGCCCAAGAACAAGATTTATTTCGGGATGAAAAGCAGTTTTGAGAGTGGCGGTTTTTTTTCTGACCACAAGGTGTGAGGTGGATGTTTAAAAACTACTGTACGCTGTAGTCCCAGACCTGCCACTACCTGTCTGATATTTAAAGTTTTAAAAACTGTTGCGTTCACAAAAGTAAATTTGTGTCTAGTTTGGTCACCACTGCTATGGGCTGTGGTCTTTACAGCCTTTTACACAGCATCCAACTGAACCACGACATGTTTTTGTAAGTACGGCAGTGGCCTGGATTTGTGTTCCACTGTGATCAAACTCTCTGGCTTACTCTGCAAGGAAGTTCCCTTAGATCAAAATATTCAGCTCAAACACAAAACAGGGAAAGACACTTCTTGAATTCGGACACCACCATGCATATATTGTCAGGTGTGTTTGCATCTGAAATCTGAAAGACTTTCTCTTTTAAGGGGAAGTAGAAATTTGATGCAACCTACAAGAGGAAAAAAGGAAAAGACTTGACGCCGATAATGGAAGGGGAATAATTTGTGCTCCTTTAATGTAAAGTGGAACAAAGCCTGTAATTAACAAGTTGCGATTTCTGAAAGCTGAATTGTGTCTTTTATACTGAAAAGGCATTCTTTTTGAAGGAAGTCAAGGAGGTCACAAGGTCAAAGCATCAAGTCATGGAGTGCAGCTGTTCAACCAGATCTGTAATCTCCAAGGGAGTAACTAAAGAAATTTCAACTTGCGGGCGGGGCAGTGGTATCCTGGTATCAATGAGGACATTTCTTTTAAAAACCGAAACACAACAAAGGTCCCTGAAACCGTTAAAACCAGTTGTTCCAGAATAATACTTTGGAGATGTAGACTAAGATCAGAAAGGGAGAGAGAGAGAGAGTTGGGTTTTGCTCTCTTAATGGCTCTTGACTCATCCTCAGAAAGAGCCAGTTGATATAAATGAGATGGTTTAGAAGTCAGTTGGTTCCTTGTAACTAAACAGTTGAATAAATAGAAAAGGAGATTTTTATTTAATGGTTCCCTAAGTAGTACATTTGTACAAAGCGAAAGGGGAACAGTTTTGTCTATCATGGCATATGGCTCTCATGGCCTCAGAGCTAACTCTTAAGCATAGGTAGGGGGAAAGATCAGCCCTGAAGAGATCTAGGAAAAAAGCTTTCTCCAAAGAAAGGCATGCTAGTACATATAAATAGAGAAATTATAGAAGTGTTAAACCATTAAGAAAAGGATAGCATGTAGCTACAGAAGTCTGGGAGCAAAAATTATTTTTGAAAACAAACCATTTATGGTAGAGAAAGAAACACAAATTTTAATGGAAAATGCTTTTAGTCAAAAGGAAGGATTTTGCGCTCTCTCAGAAGAAAAAGAAAATTGGATGCAAATTAAAAAGAGAAAGATCAAATTAAACAAAACAAAACAAAAGCGTTTGTCCCATAGAATACATCAAGAGGTCGGCGTGTGGAGAATACAGAGCTCTGCAGCAAAACGCAACCTTGGCACGGATAACGCAGGTACTGCAATCACTCAGGAGATGGGAGATTGAGAAGCTGGCTTGAAGGGAGTGTGCAAAATTTGAAGTGGAATGAAATAGCTATCTAGAGTGTTGTGGTATAGGGGCTGAGGGTTGAACGCAGTAGACCTGGTTTCATGTTCCCCCTTATGTCAGGTACATCTAATGAAGGTTGTGCACTGGGTCAGTGTGGCAACCAAACAATGAGGCAAATCAGGGTAATTTGGGGGGTCTTCCTTTCCCCCTGAGTTGAACCATGACAGTGCCAGATTGCCAGATAGGCAAAGTAGGCACCCGCCTGTAGGGGCCCCAAAACAACAAATCAAAATAAAATTGGTTTGATTTTAAAAGAAAATTACAAAAACGTATTAGGAGATAATTTGCAATGGGGGGAGCAAGATTTTGACTGCCTAGGGGCACTCCACTACCCTCAAGGACACAAAGATCTCTGATGGTTTGTTTTTTCCTGTACTTTCTGTACAGAATAGCTTATATTTCTCTAGGTCCATGGGCTTTGCAAGAAGGAGACGGTCTACATAGCTTTCTGTGGAGCACTGCTTGCTGTTAAGCACAACACCAAGGGGAATAAGAGGGTCTCCTAACTACTATTGACACTCTTAACAACTCTGCAGCCCACAGAATTCTTCAAGAAAACCCATAACTGTTTGCCAATGAAAATAATATGCATCGCCTCGGCCACCAATCGTCTGCACTCTCGTGTTATACACAGAAATATATGGTATAGTGGGAATGTGGCCGAAGAGGTTTACCCTGTATGGTGTGATATTATCATCCGAAGTAATACTTTGAAATTTTTCACGACACCGAATATTCTGGACAGTATCTGCCCACATGGTAAATCAATGGAGAAGGGACATCAAGGCAACACACACACACACACACACACACACACACACACACACAGAACGAAGCCAAACTGAGATACCTACTGAATGATGAAGACCCTCCAAGATCACTTACGGTTGCCAGATTTCTGATCACCGTCCTATCCCAAAAGAAGAAAAACGGACTTCTGGGCGGATTGGACATTCCTTTTAAATCATGACTCAGGATGTAATTATGTGTTACCTTAATTGATGTTTTTATAATTTTATAAATAGGGGGTGATGTTTTATGTTGTAAATTTACTGCTTAGTCTGTTACTTTAAAGTCCTTTCGAAGTTCTAAGTAGAAAGGCTAAGTATATATATGTTGTTTGAAAAGTTGTGTGCGATGGGCCAATGGCCGTAATAATAAATATCTATCTATCTACACACACACACACACAATTGAATCATTTCATGAGTTGAGATGCATGGAGAAACAGTTCACACAAAAACACACAGCTTGACGGACAGAGAGCGCACCACATTTCTGTTTGGCAAATGTTTCTGCGATTCCAGTGTTACTGGACCCGTTTCGCCTACGTTTCAAAGATCACCTGCGTCAAACCTGAATGCTGAGTGCTGTGTTTATGATACGTTTTTCAGCATGCAAGTGGCGTCGTACACCGTTTTCAATTTCACTGGCCCTTTTCTTTAGCCTTTTTCCTAACGAAAGGTAGAAATTAATAAACGCTTGAGAGCTTTCAACGGTGGCAGGAGTATGATCTTGTGCTGAAAAGCTTTAGCTGACATGTAACTAAATTAAAGTGCGACTTTATCCAGTTGCGCACATGCTTAACGAAGTTCTTGTTGCTTAACTTTCATCTCTTAATAGTGATGCGAGTCTCACATTACTAGGCTTTTCGCTCCTTCGTTTTGGCCTCAGAAGACTGAAATGCATGCAATCCTGGGAGACCCTTGGACAAATGTTAGTTTTAAAAGAGTTAATCCCCTCTGAACCAGTAAAATAAAAGGGAAAGGGAAGTCAGGAAGCCCTGACTCAAGAGGAGTCCAGGAGGCATGAATTTAAACGGCAAGGCGGTTGATAGGGAGGTGAGAAGTAATGTTAAGCGGAGAGACATTATTCAGGTCAGCATCCTTCGTGAGCAAAGTAATTGATATCCGGTACTTTTGCAACAGCTGAAAAAACAGCATAACATGCTCTACACGACTCCAACAGCCGTAGGAAGTGAGAGGAAGGAGGGTGTTACCCTTGAAGGAAAGCGAGTTACCTACCAGTTTTGTTCCACTTCAAAGTTAATTTAGTATGGAGAATGCAAACTGCACATTCAGCTATCTGTTAGGCCGTGTTCTAGAAACGGGTGGGCGGCATAATCTACAGAGCCGAGGAATGCAAAAGCAAGTGTGTATTAATTCTGAGTGGCTCCTGATGCAGAGGAGGGCTTGGGGGAGCACCCCCAGGGAATCCGGGGGGTGTATCGTGAGAAATTAAATGGAAGCCTTTTTGCTATCACTCACAACCTCTGATTTCTGGGTGAAACAAGGTGTGTTCCGTAGAGCGAGCGTCTATAGATAGCAACAACATTGGGCAAGAGCAGGCAATCTCAGTGGGATTTCACAGTTGAAACTCTGCGCAAATGGCTTTTCACTTGGATCAAGGTGCCGCGGCAACTGTATTATCTGACAGCATTTGACATTTTAGTTATCAATTTTCATTTTTAATGAATAAATAGAGGGTTTTTTATTGAAGTAGCAGGAAAACAAACATGCAAAAGTTATGTTGTGCATACATACATACAGAATATAATATGTGTAGAATATAATATGTGTAGTTTTATATTTTCATGCTTTTCATTTTTAGTAGTATTTTTGTCATTATTGTGTGCATGAGGAAGCAAGAAAAACGAGCCAACGAAAGAGAAATTACGTATGGGAGAGTACATACATTTTATTAATTTATACAGTGGAATTTAATTTGTAAAACAAGTACAAATGAAAAGTATGTATAAAATGTTTGAGATAATGGCGGATGTAAGAAATCGAAATACAATTTTTTAAAAAATGAAAAAGTTATGTTGTGCACTTTGATGTGGATAACCTAGTAAAGAGAAGGAAATGCACAGATCATTTATGGGCAGTATTTTCTGTTGCTTAATAAAACTCTCTTTTTTTTTAAGAAACACAGATAATTCAAATAATATCACCTGACATTTATATAGAAGCGTCTTTCTAAACATCCTGGAATGGCCAAATACAGGCTTGGCTGCTCTCATTGCTAAGTGTTTCCGTGAGAGCTGAGGTGTCTGTAATGTACGTCTGTTACGTACTGTCAGCCCTCAAGACATCTGGAAATCGGCATTTAGGGCAGTGAAAAAGTTGTACCATTTTGAAGAAAGCAAAAATCCCTTCAAAAAGAAGCCAAACTGTGCAGTCAGAAACCCTGCGACTGTTGTTAGTCAGCAGAGCCGATTGTGTCCCTGTGTGCTTTTATGGAACAGGCAGACAAAATATTATGAACGCTTCTAGGGCTAGAATCAGATTTCAAAGTCTTTGTGTCTCACACAGACGTCTAGTAGCTGAGAGAGAGTTGGACATGTTTCTTTCTGTTTTGCTTATTTTTCATAGATTCTATATGACCCATTTCTGTTGCAAAACAAGCTGAGATAGCTCAGTTGGTGGAGCATAAGACTCTTAATATAAGGGCTGTGGGTTTGAGCATCGCGTTGAAGGGGTTGGTTAGATGACCCTTGTGCTCTCTTCCAATTCTATGAACTATGCTTTATTTTTTTATTTTTAACATGCTTTAGGAGTGTGACAACCTCCCCATGCTTCTGACAGGGAAGGCATTGTTCCCTGTGGTGTAGCCAGTGTGGTGTAGTGGTTAAGAGTGGTAGACTCGTAATCTGGTGAACCGGGTTCGCGTCTCCGCTCCTCCACATGCAGCTGCTGGGTGACCTTGGGCTAGTCACACTTCTTTGAAGTCTCTCAGCCCCACTCACCTCACAGAGTGTTTGTTGTGGGGGAGGAAGGGAAAGGAGAATGTTAGCCGCTTTGAGACTCCTTCGGGTAGTGATAAAGCGGGATATCAAATCCAAACTCTTCTTCTTCTTCTTCTTCTTCTTCTCTTCTTCTTCTTCTTCTTCTTCTTCTTCTTCCTCTTCCTCCTCCTCCTCCTCCTCCTCATTCTCCTTCCTGCATGCTATAAACAACATTAGCAGCCTGGTTGCAATACAGTCAGTCCAGGAGACCTGTAGGAAGCGGACTTCTAGAAAGTCAGGCCATTGATCTCCCCAGCTTAGCTTTCTCTATGCTGGTTTCTTGCAGAAGCCTTGCCCTCCTATTCCTGGAGAAGCCAGGGTTTGAGCATAGCACCCTTCAGATGCACAGCATATCCTCTAGCACCATGAGCTATGTCTCCTGCAAAACTGAGGGTTTCTCCTGATGTGTTAGTTCAGGCTTCCTCAACCTCGGCCCTCCAGATGTTTTGAGACTACAATTCCCATCATCCCTGACCACTGGTCCTGCTAGCTAGGGATCATGGGAGCTGTAAGGCCAAAAACATCTGGAGGGCCGAGGTTGAGGAAGCCTGTGTTAGTTCTATGCTGGTATTTGATGAGTGTATCTCATCTCTCCTCTGGGCATTTAAAAGCGCTCTGCTCTTTATTATATATACACCATATTTATTAAAGATTTTACAAAGCAGACGAACGCTTTTCTGATAAGTAAGATTGAAAAGCTCAATAGCAATCTTTGGTCTAAGGACAGTTAAGGTTTTAATGAGAGACCAAAGACAATACAGGAAAGCTTGCTGAAAGCAAAATAAAGGAATAAATAGAGATTCAGGTTTATACTATGTTTCTGTATTATCTTTACATTCAATATTACTGTTTGTTTATTCAGTATAGATACAACCAGCACAAAGACTGTTTCTACCTAAAGAAAGAGAGAAATAAATAATTTTCTTAATCAAATGTGACATCAAGTAAGGTTCTCTACAGCATTGCACTGTTGCAGGAGAGTTTTAAATTGTGTATAACTGCTGATTGAGAAGGAAGACGAGAAATGTGGGAATTATGCATTCTGTTAGGTCATTTGCTGGCGCTGTTCAAGTACAAGCAAAAAAAAATAAACCCCTGGGAACTGTTCCCAAATTACATGAAACTGGTCTTAGCCAACACTACGCAATGCTGATCCTTACTTTGTAATCCAAATATGCAAGCAAACCACGGGTATTAAATAAAAGTTTATCAGTAGCAGCAGTTGTCATTTCTGGGTAACAAATTTATTTATTTGCTTCGCTTGCTGTCCTGAGGTGACTGGGACCTGATGGGGTTGATAATAGAAATTGTGTGTTGGCAACGGGAGGCCCCATTAGCTAGAGTGGTACCTCAAGTTGAGAACGGACCTCTGGAACGAATTAAGTTCGTAACCAGAGGTACCACTGTACATGCATGACTGGATTTTTAACTATAGGACTTTATATAACGTGCTGTGTGTTGTTTGTACACAAACACAGACACACATGTCACATTCAAACCCTAAGTGTTTTGTACTTCTGCATGCTGGCTTTTCCACTGCAGCCCCCCAAAGGCCTTTCAAGATCATACCAGGAGCCCTCGGGAACCGCATTCAAAAGATAATGGTAGAATAAAAACGTTCCTCGCCTTATTTTTTTCGTACCAATGCAGTTTCCCTATTGTTGGAAGCCACCCAGAGTGGCTGGGAGAATCAAGTCAAATGGGCAGCATATAAATTTATTATTATTATTACAGTGGTACCTCGGGTTACATACGCTTCAGGTTACATACGCTTCAGGTTACATACGCTTCAGGTTACATACTCCGCTAACCCAGAAATAACGCTTCAGGTTAAGAACTTTGCTTCAGGATAAGAACAGAAATCGTGCTCTGGCGGCGCAGCGGCAGCGGGAGGTCCCATTAGCTAAAGTGGTGCTTCAGGTTAAGAACAGTTTCAGGTTAAGAACAGGACCTCCAGAATGAATTATGTACTTAACCAGAGGTACCACTGTATTATTATTATTATTATTATTATTATTATTATTATTATTATTATTAGTTCCTGGTTGTTCTGCAGCACCCTCTGGCGTCACATTTTATTAACGTTTCAAGCAAAATGTAATGTGCCCATCTACGTTATGAAAATCATTCCTTAACCCTTCCTTAACGTTATAAACCATGAGTTCATACCAAGATCTTTTTTTAAACCCTCAGATTATGGCATAGCAACTATTTATATGCAAATCAGCAAGGAAACATGCCAACTGTGTGTCAGGGCTATAAAGAATCAAGGTTGCCCAGTGTTTCATGTAGTAGGGAGTCATATTATTGGCACCTTGATCCTCTCTGGTCTAGTTTCTAAATAGGAGGACATCAGGGCAGGTGTTGAGGGAAGGGACTGAGATTTGGAGGCAGTCCTTTGAAGGGAGTGTATCAATGTACACCCCTTCACTCAACCTCAGTACCTCTACACACAGAGACACACAGAGAGATGTTTCCTGCTTAGAAACCGGAGGCACCAGGAAAGAGCAGCAGTTGCAGCACCAGTTGCAGAGCACACAAAAAAGGCAGATACAGTGGTACCTAAGGTGCTACTGGACAATCTTTTCTAAAAAAAATATTTATTTATTTCGATTGTGTCAGACCAACATGGCTACCTACCTGAATCTAGAACAGTGGTACCTTGGTTCTCAAACTTAAATCCGTTCCGGAAGTCCGTTCCAAAACCAAGGCGTGCTTTCCCACAGAAAGTAATGCAAAATGGATTAATCTGTTCCAGACTTTTAAAAGCAACCCCTAAAACGGCAATTTAACATGAATTTTACTATCTAACGAGACCATTGATCCATAAAATGAAAGCAATAAACAATGTACTGCAGTCACACAATCAATCAATCAATCAATCAGTAGCTGAACTGGGTTCCACGCAGTCACAAAAACAAAACAAAAACAGCCGCAAAAACAAAAACGCAAAATAAATAACAAAGGCAACATCCGCGTAACACTCAAAACGGAAGTGTGGCACTCAAATCGGAAGCGTAACACTCAAAACGGCGCACCTTCGGCTTCCAAAAAAAGTTCACAAACCGGAACACTTACTTCTGGGTTTGCAGTGTTTGGGTTCCAAGTTGTTTGAGTACCAAAGCGTTTGAGAACCAAGGTACCACTGTATTATTTCTGGGTTGTGGTGAACATTGTACCTTGTAGCGCTAAGCACACAATCAAAGTCAACAGCAACAAAAAAAATCCCACGTCCCAACTCTGGAGATATCTTCACCCTTGTAATTTCCACGTAATAATGGCACACGTATCTATAAATAGGAGGAGAAGGATACAGAAATAAATTATCATGAAATGCATATGTTAGTGTAAACTCTGGCAACAAATGGATTTCATGATAACTGGTTTTCTCCCCCCCCCCCTTTTCCTTTTTTTTTTTTGCTGGAGAGTGGTGCCTGTCCCCAATGAGGTTCACCACTCTCCAGCAAAAGTGTCTCATGTTTTGTTCCTCTTGTTGGTCATAACTTCCATGTTAGCTTTTCAGTGAGGGCTGTTTTTTCTCCAAAACACACTTATGCAACACATTTCATGATATACCAGCAAGTTCTTGAGGCCAAAATTACCACCTCATTAACTATAGGTACTCCACCTTTTGAAAAATTGCTCAAGGCAGCTCACAGAAATCCCAACCAGTGTAAAACAATGAGACTCTCTACTTTCTCGGGAAAGCAAGAGAACTCCAGCTGTGTTCTCTGGTTAGTGCAAAGATGCATATTGATGACCAAAGTGGTTAAATGTACCAATCACGAATCACTGGTGCACTTAATGCTTCTTGATTGTCGTTATTAACATTGGTATATCGTTGCTAATTAATGCAATCAGTTTTCTTTTAACAAATTAAGCTCTGTAAATATCAGTGAATTATCAAAGGTGAATGGGCTCCCTCTCTTCAACGCTGCCATCTTAATTTTGCCTGATTGCGGGGCGGGGGAGATTGGTAACCTACTCTTCGGTTGCTGTCGCCGTGAAACCGTTTCTGGCGTGGAAGTAGAAGAGAAGTATGAGAATTGTGGTTTTGATGGACAAAGGAGGGATACTGGCAAACAGCGATTGCTTTCAGTAGATGCTTAGAGCAACATTAGTTTGGGTTTCATTGTTAACTGCTTTCTCTTGAAGTATGGTTACTAGAATGGTGGACTGTTTGGGAATCTACAAGAATGTGTTGGAATACCAGCAAAATGACTGCCTGCAGTATAACGCTTAGAGAGTGCTGTTACCTTCTGAAACACCTTCATATATACCAAACACCTTTTGGTGTGCCTGAAGATAGGAATGACACGCTAACTAGCAGAAATAGAAACATGATTAATTGTTTTTGTTACCTGTTTAAGGGCATAGCTGTACACTCGAGGCCTAGGCGAGAGCATGAACTGTAATATCTAAATAAAACCAATGACAAAACTTGATTAAAAAAAAAAGATTGTGAACTTCCTTTGAGCTTAAACTGTTGTCTTTTACCACGTAGAGGAAAAAATAAAAAGGCACATTTCAGTGCGTTCAATTGAGTTACTATATCTAGAAATAAAATAATAAAGCAGAAGGAAAATACAATCTGTTCTGGCTCTGTATCTTTGTAATTTATTGAGGGGTATTTTCTTTTAATCACAGAATATAGCTAAGGAAGGAGAATACTGACAGCAAGGAGAGGAAACAGGGGGGAAATGCTTTGATTTAGATGAAAGATAATGTTAAAAATAAAAGTTCTGTAATAGCATTAATAACCTGCTCTCGTGCTGCTTTACGCAGCCTCTAAATATCAGGCTGTGTATTAATAGTAATCCAATATTTGAATAGCTAGAACCTCTGCACCAGTTGTTATTACTTAAGGAGACTCTCTAATGGCTTCTATTATTTGTCGAAAATCATTTTTAACAATGTGGATGAATGTTCATTGTGCTTTAAATTCGTTTCATGTGTAGAACGAGAACTGATTAAAATGTGTTTTTTTATGTGACTTTCAAAGTGCTTTATAGAATGATTTGGATACTTGCAATGTAGTGAAGGGAAGAATTATTACATACATTGCAGTAGCTCTTCGGCAGCTCCATTCCTTAGAGCCAGGATTGCTCATTCCCTTCGTATGTGAGAGGATGGTTTTCGTCAGCCACCAGCAGTGCTCGTCTTAAATACAGAAGCAACACCCCCTTGGAATCTTGGCAATTCCTAGCATGCAGCGTTCCGACCTGTTGGACTTCCTTTCCGTCATCTGCTTATATTTAATGTGAGGTGTAACACAGCTTGTCCTTCTAGCTACCGTATATCTTTTCTGGTCAGGTGTTTAGTTACTCAGGACTGCCATAGGTCCGGATTTTCCTGAACACATCCAGGAACCGGGCAGCATTTTGATGTCTGGGCGGATTTTTGCAAAATCTGGCACGGGGGATAAATATTTTTTTGCCATGTTCCCCCCAAAAAGTGCAACAACCCTAAGT
Source organism: Lacerta viridis (assembly GCA_900245905.1). Classification (NCBI taxonomy): domain Eukaryota; kingdom Metazoa; phylum Chordata; class Lepidosauria; order Squamata; family Lacertidae; genus Lacerta; species Lacerta viridis. The sequence goes on from OFHU01003716.1 coordinate 104,717, forward strand.
TACTGGACTAGGAGATATACAGCAAGGGAAGTCATTTCACTTCATTTTGGTACAGGAGTGGATCATCTCACATTCTCCCATCTTAGACCCTTAGTTGTTGTTGTTTAGTCGTGTCTGACTCTTCGTGACCCCAGCACGCCAGGTACTCCTGTCTTCCACTGCCTCCCGCAGTTTGGTCAGACTCATGTTGGTAGCTTCGAGAACACTGTCCAACCATCTCATCCTCTGTCGTCCCCTTCTCCTTGTGCCCTCCATCTTTCCCAACATCAGGGTCTTTTCCAGGGAGTCTTCTCTTCTCATGAGGTGGCCAAAGTATTGGAGCCTCAGCTTCAGGATCTGTCCTTCCAGTGAGCACTCAGGGCTGATTTCCTTCAGAATGGATAGGTTTGATCTTCTTGCAGTCCATGGGACTCTCAAGTTAGACCCATACCGTGCGCCAAATACCAGTAATAATATTTTCTACTTACTTTTTCCATCAAAAACAATACTGCGTGATGAGGACATGCCCAGTGAATTTATCAGCAACCCCCTTGGGGCTGAGGTCCCAACATGTTGCTACCATCTCCTTGCCTACTACTTGCAACTTCATGTTCATAAACATGGTAGGTTCCAGGCAAGAGTTGCTCCAGTTAGCAGCCAAAGAATTGCTGCCTCCCTGAAACACGACACACACACACAAAAATGCCTTCCCTTTAGCTAAAAGGGATTGGGTAAGATTTCTCTAGCAGCCTGAGCGGAAAGGTTAATTCAATGAGATGCAAAGCACCCTTTTCACAAGACTGGGTGTTTTTCTCTACATAAAGATCTCAGCCCCTGCTGATCCAAGGAACAAAAGGCCAGAGACCCCAAATCCTAATCCTGGGGCTCTTTAAACAGGGGCTGCAACACAAAAGGCGTGACTAGTTAGTATGGAGACAGGAGCCGGTGGTGCCAAGAGGTTAATGACTCTCAAGGTATTACGCAGGGCGGAATAATGTACAACATACAAAATGACACATGTTGTTAATTTAAGTAGCGAGCCATTACAATCTGCTTTTGCCCCCTTTTGCTTTTGAAAAGGTCGCAAAATAGCTTCACGTTGCTCAATGGGTCCTTTAATTCCACGCAACCTCCCGGAGGAGAGCCGGCATTGCTTGAGATGATCTGTAGGCTAAGGGAGATAAGCAGAGTGCTCACTTTCTCTTGTGTCCAGAGTCTGTGCAAATCTCATTACTGCCTTTGTGTCAAGGAGGGTCACAGTAGAACACCAGCCGCCATCTTGAGCAGCTCAAACACAGGGAAGGGGTTGTTGTTGTTGTTGAGTTGTTTAGTCGTGTCCGACTCTTCGTGACCCCATGGACCAGAGCACGCCAGGCACTCCTGTCTTCCACTGCCTCCCGCAGTTTGGTCAGACTCATGTTGGTAGCTTCGAGAACACTGTCCAACCATCTCGTCCTCTGTCGTCCCCTTCTCCTTGTGCCCTCCGTCTTTCCCAACATCAGGGTCTTTTCCAGGGGTTGTTAGTGTTAAGTAAACCTCTGTCGTCCCCTTCTCCTTGTGCCCTCCGTCTTTCCCAACATCAGGGTCTTTTCCAGGGGTTGTTAGTGTTAAGTAAAAGGTGTCTTTCTGACTTCCTGAGCTCGGTCACTCACTTGTGTTGAGGTGTTATGGGGAAGAGAAGGGGTTTTGAGGGGGCAGAAGGCCTTTGCTGCATTTTCGGTCCAATCCGGTTCAGAAGGAATCTGCATTTTGTTCAACAAATAAGGTTGAAAAACTTCCCCCGGCACTTGCAGTATTTTAAATCTAAGAATATAGGAAACTGTCTGTCAAACCATTGACCCACCTTGTGCATGCGCTCTGCCTCTAAGCAATGGTCCTTTCTAATCTGATTCTACTCGCCCGGTGAAGACTTCTTGAGCCTCAATGATATGTGGCAAGTGCTCTTAATACAACTGTTTTCTGTTCACACTCATTTCCGTCTCCCTCGATTTTCACGTTTTGGAATGGCATACTCACACGAGTAAGAAATGACTCTGTGGCACGTGACGCGAGGCACCTTAGACAACCTTGTTGCCACGGCAGGACAGAAGTAGGTTACAATTAAATCTCAGAACCGTCTGTGCCATCTCTTGAATGTTTGTTCCCCGGGGATACCGCTGCTTGATTTTTCCAGTTGAAAACACATTTGATTTAGTATCAAACTACTCCTGAGGTGTGCTAAAGTGGCAGGAGAACTCGTTAGTTCCAGCAGTAAACCAGTTGTAAAGTACGCTTCCCAATACCTGCTTGTGTTGCATGCACACAAAAGGCACAATATGTCTTTCCAGAACTGGAGAACGACTGCTCTGGTGGCTTAATAACAGCAGCTGTCTGAAAAAAGGGAGAATCTCTCTTCTACACAACTATTAAACTCACAGGAGCCTTGGTTCTTCTTTGCATCTCATTACTCTACCAGAGCAGAATCTTCTTCCGCGTTCTGAAGTTGGTTAGCATTGAGTTTCTAACTCCGGCGGTGCCAACCAGTTAAAACAGCTTCTCCGGGTTGATTTTTATTTGACAGCCCTTAATATGAAGGGTTGTCACTGGAGATTCAGCTTCCCATTTCAGTAAGTTCTAATCAGGCCCTGACTATTCCCAGCCAGCACAGTGGAGGTTTTTCAGCTTGTTTTCTTTCTGTAGACAGGAACGAGGAAATGATGCAAACTATTTTGGACCTGATATTTTTTTTCACACCGAGAGTGTGTTAGGGATGGCCGTGGAGTTGCAGCTAAGTGCAGTTTTGTCAATTGGGAGTCCACCGCTTATCGATCAGCTTGGCTAAAAATGTGTCCTTGCTCGAATTAATTACACCGCTGGCAAATAGTGAGGGAACTCCGGCTCCGTGCAATCCAAAGCAGATACAGGTAGCACAAGTAAAGGGGGTTTTTTTTTTCTCTTTCACTATTTGTTTTCTACTCAGTACTTAGGTCGTCAAATGACCATTATTTTTTATGGATCTGTAAAGCCTAAAGAAGGCAGAGCTATGTAATACATAACGTTGCAGAGTGGTCCGCTAATCCTGCTCAACCACAGTCGTGCCTGGGACCAGGGTTTGGGGTCTGGTAACTGGAAATCTGACACTCTAGGAATTCCAGTTGCAATCCTCAGACTGAAAACAGCTCCCCTGCAGCCAGGCCTGTGTTGTGTGAGAGCCCTGGGATTGCATTAGTTTACATTATCGGGGGGGGGGGGCGGTTAGCCACTCGTCGTTGATGAAGTGCAGGAGAAGAAAGCACCTTTACCAGAGAAGCCTATAAATAATACGTGTGTGGCATGCGCTGGAAATCTGTTTGGTAGTTTTTCTTCGACATCAGCAGTAGCAAAAAGAACAGGGCATCATAGAGCAAGTTTTCCTTTTAGCACGGCAAGTCCGTTTGTGTTCCTGCAATTTTTAAAACGCAAAAAGCATGCCCCCTTTTTCCGTAAATGTTGTTTTTAAAATTGCTAAAGCAAAGAGCACTTGATGAATCGCAGGCCAGTATCAGAGACTTCTTGGGTTACAAAATTGATTTTAATGAGCTGTGGCCAACAGCCTTTTCCCTGCACACACATCGGAGACTCTCTTTCTTCTTACCGAAACGGTTCACCCACAGAAATTTTCTTTTGTTCACGTCCAACCTGCCAATACAACCCCCTCATTCAGAAGAAAGCTCCTTTAAACTCCGGGCTTGTGTTCTTCAACGCGAATTAGCAGAAGTCTGGCAAGGATTTTGCAACCCACTGGCAGGTCCTACCCCACTACCGGGAAATCTGTGCTCTAGAAACAGGCCCCTTTTTTTCACAAGTTCCTTCCCCCAAACACACACTTACGAACTTGGGATTATTTGAGAAAATTATGACACTATACATCTAACCAATGCGTTCTGCACTGAAACATCTGAAAACTGCCAATTTAGGTAGGATAATGTTCCTTTTTAAGTTACTTCAGAATTCCTAAGATATTTTGCCTGAGCCAGAATTTCTGAAAAAATAAACCTATACTGCCAATACTCGTAGTAGACCGGTATACATTAAGCAGCCCATAAACGGCACACAGAAATCTACCAAATCATTCCTCGTTTTAAATCTTATATTAGTAATCCAAGAATTGAGAGAACGATGTGCAAAATCTAAAGTCTGAAATTTTCCTTTTGTACAAACTTGAATTAGTTTTCTGTTTGTGGCTTCTGTATTAGATTTTGCACATTGTTCTCTCAATTCTTGGATTACTAATATAAGATTTAAAACATGGAATGATTTGGTAGATTTCTGTGCACCGCTTATGTGCTGCTTAATGAGCCAGAATTTTGGCGTGTGCATGGATATTCTCGCAAAAGCATTTGACTGTGTCGACCACAGCAAACTATGGCAAGTTCTTAAAGAAATGGGAGTGCCTGATCACCTCATCCGTCTCCTGAGAAATCTCTATGTGGGACAAGAAGCTACAGTTAGAACTGGATATGGAATAACTGATTGGTTCAAAATTGGGAAAGGAGTACGACAAGGCTGTATATTGTCTCCCTGCTTATTTAACTTATATGCAGAATTCATCATGCGAAAGGCTGGACTGGATGAATCCCAAACCGGAATTAAGATTGCCGGAAAAAATATCAACAACCTCAGATATGCTGATGATACAACCTTGATGGCAGAAAGTGAGGAGGAATTAAAGAACCTTTTAATGAGGGTGAAAGAGGAGAAGCGCAAAATATGGTCTGAAGCTCAACATCAAAAAAACTAAGATCATGGCCACTGGTCCCATCACCTCCTGGCAAATAGAAGGGGAAGAAATGGAGGCAGTGAGAGATTTCACTTTCTTGGGTTCCATGATCACTGCAGATGGTGACAGCAGTCACGAAATTAGAAGACGCCTGCTTCTTGGGAGAAAAGCAATGACAAACCTAGACAGCATCTTAAAAAGCAGAAGACATCACCTTGCCGACAAAGGTCCGTATAGTTAAAGCTATGGTTTTCCCAGTAGTAATGTATGGAAGTGAGAGCTGGACCATAAAGAAGGCTGATCGCCGAAGAATTGATGCTTTTGAATTATGGTGCTGGAGGAGACTCTTGAGAGTCCCATGGACTGCAAGAAGATCAAACCTATCCATTCTCAAGGAAATCAGCCCTGAGTGCTCACTGGAAGGACAGATCCTGAAGTTGAGGCTCCAGTACTTTGGCCACCTCATGAGAAGAGAAGACTCCCTGGAAAAGACCCTGATGTTGGGAAAGATGGAGGGCACAAGGAGAAGGGGACGACAGAGGATGAGATGGTTGGACAGTGTTCTCGAAGCTACTAACATGAGTTTGGCCAAACTGCGAGAGGCAGTGAAGGATAGGCGTGCCTGGCGTGCTCTGGTCCATGGGGTCACGAAGAGTCGGACACGACTGAACGACTGAACAACAACAACAACAACATGGATATTCTTATGAACTGTGTGGCAGAAGCAACCATCTCCTCACTCTGCAAGGTTGTACAATTTGCCTGATTTCTGCTGAGTATGGATAATGTGTGGAGAAGCTTTTTTATTGTAGGCATTCCTCACCTTTTTCCATTATGGTGATGGGAGGGTTATTTAGCCAAAACCCCGTTTTCAAGTAGAGGAACACTGGTTTCCTACCTAAACGTCCGTAACTGCCATTACTTTAGCAATTTTGTGCAGTGTAAGGAAGAATTCGGAACTAGTTTGCAAATTGTAAGCGGTACTTAATCTGAGATCCTGTTCTTATTAGGGTAGTAACCTTTTGACTGCAAGTGCAGCTCATGTGACTGAAAATATAGGCAGCTTAAAAATAAAAACCTGACACATTTTTGAATGGAGGAACGTGCCCTTAGGTGAGTCTCCTTCAGGAGGTGAAGCGAAACAACTTGTATAATTCAGTGCGAAGGAACCAGTCCTAAATTTAAGGCACAAATTCTCACCTGATGGTTAGGTAAAGGTAAAGGGACCCCTGACCGTTAGGTCCAGTCGCAGACGACTCTGGGGTTGCGGCGCTCATCTCGCTTTATTGGCCGAGGGAGCCGGCGTACAGCTTCCGGGTCATGTGGCCAGCATGACTAAGCCGCTTCTGGCGAACCAGAGCAGCGCACGGAAACACCGTTTACCTTCCTGCCAGAGCAGTACCTATTTATCTACTTGCACTTTGACGTGCTTTCGAACTGCTAGGTTGGCAGGAGCTGGGACCGAGCAACGGGAGCTCACCACATCTGGCGAATCAGAGCAGCGCACGGGTGGTTAGACAGGTGGTTTTATAAGCTTAGTTCTTGATTGTGCCAAGAAGCAAATGTCACATGTTTATAACCTCATGGTGAAAGCATTTGAGGCACAGAGGCTGTCTGCATTTTTGCATCTTTTCCAGCCTCTGCAGAAAGAGAAGACGGGCAAGTAGTGTTTAACCGAGCAGCCAACATTTATCATTTCCGTAACATTTTTAATCTGCAGAGTGCTTTATAATCTTTAGTGAGTTCGCCCCCACAAGCCTCTGGGATTTCCCCATTTTACAAATGGGGAACTGAAGATGAGTGAGAGAGAAGAATGCTGAGGCCCCACAATGGCTCCGTGACCCAGTTAGGGCTTGAAGAAAAGTCACCAGGATCCAAAATCAGGGCTCTTCCTCAAGGATTTTCACTGTCTGCCATGCATTGTTTGCATTCTGTTTCACTCTTCTGCATGAATACATTAGTGAAGGCATGTCCAACTTTTAAGAGAGCTACCAAAGTTGTTGAGCTTTTTTTTTAGGAAGCCAAAGCTGTTGAGCTTTTGAGGGGGGGACACCATCTACCACATACCCCCCCGCGATCTACCAGTTGATCACAATCTACCTGTTGAACATCCCTGCATTAGTGGAAATGGCTTTTAATGTGCCTATGCCACTGTGTCCTTTTATTTGGTTTTACAACTTAGGATCTTGCAGTGTTTGGGAAAATTCACATGGCAGTTTCACATGGTACTGAATGTTTTCACCCCCCCCACCGAAAAAAACCCCCACCACAAGTTGTGAATGCTGTAATGTACATTGGAGAACATGGCTCACCATTGCCTTAAAGCGTTTTGTTTTTTCCCCAAATTTGGGACCACACCTTACAAGTTGTGAAAAAATGCTTTCCTTCCAGTAGCACCTTAGAGACCAACTAAGTTTGTTCTTGGTATGAGCTTGGATGTGCATGCACACTTCATTCAGGCACTGAAACAGAAGTCACCAGACCCTTATATATAGTGCAGAGGGTGGGAGGGCTTAAAGCGAAGGGTGGTGGTTGGGTGTTTTTTCCCCAAATTTGGGACCCACCTTTAATCCAAACAAAATTAAAAAAAAAAATTCCTTCCAGTAGCACCTTAGAGACCAACTAAGTTTGTTCTTGGTATGAGCTTTCGTGTGCATGCACACTTCAGATACACTGAAACAGAAGTCACCAGACCCTTATATATAGTGAGAGGGTGGGAGGGGTATTACTCAGAAGGGTGGTGGGAATGGGGGATTGGCTGATAGGTGTGGAAAACCACCCTTCTGAGTCATACCCTTCCCCACTCTCTCTCACTATATATAAGGGTCTGGTGACTTCTGTTTCAGTGTATCTGGAGGTAGACCAACACGGCTACCTACCTGTAACCTTTAATCCAAACATGCATATGGGGACCCATGTTTTAACTTTTTGCAATATATATATTTAGAGGTAATGCTAATGTTGTGACTTACCTTAGATCATACGGTGACCAGCAGTGGGTCCTGATTCACCAGCCTTGAGGGCTTTTTTTGAATTCTAGTTACAGGTAGGTAGCCGTGTTGGTCTGCCATAGTCGAAACAAAAAAAAAAAAATCCTTCCAGTAGCACCTTAGAGACCAACTAAGTTTGTTATTGGTATGAGCTTTCGTGTGCATGCACACTTCTTCAGATACTGAAGAATTCTGAAGAAGTGTGCATGCACACGAAAGCTCATACCAATAACAAACTTAGTTGGTCTCTAAGGTGCTACTAGAAGGAATTTTTTTTGAATTCTCTTTGAGAAAAGGGCTGGTTGAGATCTCAGTTCTTGCTGGTGCATTCATGAGAGCAGTCATTGTCTCGTTCCCATGTGCATACGCACAAACACACACAAACAGGCATTTCACTTCATTAAAATAAATGGTTTGGTGAGTCAGGCCAAATCAGGCTTTTCCAGCTAGGCTTCTTGCTCCAGAAACAGCAATTCTTGATTATTATTGTTTGTTTGTATATTTGTTTAATTTATGAGTTGCTTCTCATGAAAAACATCCTGAAGCATCTTGACAACAAAAGCATATATTGAAAACCATTTCAAGTCCAATACAGAGACGTGCTGGGTTAAAAACCTCCTCTTAAAAGGTTTGTTGGTTAAGGGTGGTTTTCAATAGGCACCAAGAAGCTAATAGCGAAAGCATCATGTTATCTCCATGTTGTTTAAAGCCCAGCCTACTAAAACCTTTCATAGGAAGGAAGATCATTGAGCATAGGATTAGCAGTTTTCCCTTTGTGTTTTTATCGCTGTGGGATTCATGTGTTGGAGGGAATAGTATTAAACCCAAAGCTATTACCACCAATGGAAGAAATTGCTACAGGATTTTTGGGGATTACTCCTTTGCATATGTGAATAATCTCAAAGTTACAGGCGGGTCCTTAGATCAGTCAGTTATCTGCCATCCTTCTAATGCTTTTCGTCGCAGCATGATTCTTTCCCCCATTTCGCCAGAGTGTTTGGGGAGCTGCACCTGTGAATTTCTGCCTGCACATCTCCGTTGGGTGCGAGGGGCAAACCTTTGTTGCAACAGAACAGTGTGAAGCTCCAGGGGCCTCAGACCAGGAACTCGGGAGGGGGGTTGTGTGGAGAGAGTCTCTTCCTTTAAATTCCTGGGAGTTTACCTTAGTGAAGACCTCACTTGGAAAAACAATATAACTCAGGTGGTTAGGAAGGCCCAACAGAGACTCCATTTCCTCAGGGTCTTGTGAAAGAACAATGTTAAACAACAATTGATGACCTCCTTCTACCGGTCCACAATAGAAAGTGTCCTCTCATATTGTATCACAGTGTGGTACGTTGGCTTGACAGCCACGGACAGAAAGTCTTTACAGAGGGTGGTGAACACAGCACATGATATCATGGGCTGTCCCCTGAGCCCGCTAGATGACATCGCAAGGGATCGTTGCCTTAGGAGAGCGAGAAAAATTCTCAGGGACGATTCACACCCTGGCCAGCACCTCTTTAATCTTCTACCCTCGGGCAGGAGATACAGAAGTATAATCAGTTGTACCAACAGGCTAAAAAACAGTTTCTATCCGTGGGCTGTTAGGCTGCTGAACGGAAAATAATATAGTGCAACTGACTTTTGGGGTTGGTGTGTTGTGCAACAAGCACACAGAGTGCAATGAGATTGAGTGTTTGTGGGAGGGAGGCTTGGTTAATTTCATTGTACGCAGGTTGCACATTGACAATAAAGTTGTTGTTATTGTTGTTGTTGTTGTCGTCAGGATCTTCCCCAGTACTGCTCATGAGTAACAACAGAGCCTCTTTTGAAAACTGAAGCTATTTATTAAGCATTGCTATTTACAAGCGGAGATAGTCAAAAACATGACCGTTCAATCACTATCAGAATCCGGAAGTACATTCCTTCGGCTCCCGCCCAACACCAGATTTTCGGCACCCTGAAACGATGTCTCCTGGGTCCTCTAGCCCCCCTGCGCTGTGCCTGTGTCGGAAGCTGTGAGCTTCTGTCCGATCTTGTCTGGCTGGTGGTGCTGGGTCTTTCAGCAGTGTCACGGAGCCCTTGCTCCGCTCCCTCGCTTGGAGACAATTCCTGTGATAAGCTGGATGAGGAGGAGGAGTCCGTCTGCAAAAGGGGCTTGGGTTCCCTATAGCTTCGTGAGCTGTCTTCCCTTGAAGAGTAGCTCTCCCTGCCCTGCTCCTGAGCAGGGCTTCCTCTCTCCCTCTCCTCGTAAGTAGCTGGGCTACTCCTGACAATTATCATCATCACCATCATCACCACCACCACATCCAGGCATGGATGGTCACATCCAGACACCATACTTTCAAGGCACATGACTTCCCCCAAAGAAGCCTAGGCGCTGTAGTTTGTTAAAGATGATGGGAACAGCTCCCTCAGTAAAGAATGAGACTCTTAATCTCCGGGTTGTGGGCTTGAGCCCCACATTGGTCAACAGATTCCTGCATTGCAGGGGGCTGAACTAGTTGACCCTCGCGATCCCTTCCGAATCCACAATTGTAAAGGGTTGACTGCAGTTCCCACAACTGAGGGAAGCATTGTGCTTAAAGCGTGTGGTATGGATGCAACCTTTGTCTTTCCGCCGCCGCTCTAGCTTGCTCCTTGATCTCAGAAACCCGTTCAATCACTGCCTGCCTGCTTAGTGCAACTGCGAGCTTAACTCTGTATTGCCAGCCTGACAGACAAGCGATTCTATGGTTATAACAATCTCATTGGAAGAGTCTGGCAGTTTTCCAGCCATTCATCTGGGTGGTCAAATCCACAATGGTGTTAGGGCCCATGCTCTGCATGCATATCATAAGCTTTCAGGATCGATCTTAGCATCTGAGCAAAGGGAAAAGACAAGACTTTCTGCCCGAGACCCTGGATCGAGTGACCAATACCGATTCTGTATAAGACAGCTTTCTATCTTCCTAAATCCTCTTTGGCTCGCATCCAGTCCCTTTCCACGCTTTAGTTAAGGAAATCGAAGAAGAACAGACACTTCTCGTCATTTCCTGCTACAGATAAGGTTCCCCACATGCCTTCTGGATGGGCCTGAAGCAGCCATGTTGGATGCGGCCCGGAGGTCACAAATTTTCCACTTCTCAATGTTGGCCTGGCAGACATGTGTGCCCTCCAAATCATGGGTCACTGGAGAGGCATGAACCAAGCATCTGAACTCTGAGCTCCCCAGAAGCCAACGAAAACAAGAAGTGGGGGCAAAATTCATTAGGACTTCCTCAGAGGGAGTATGCAGTCCATGTTTTGTTTATCACTGGAATGGTGGTGACAAAAGCATGCACGTGAACTGCGTGCAAGTGTGTGATTAGTTTTTAGGAAAAGTAAGTAACAAGTTAGGCTTTTTGAAAGCCCAAGTAGGAGTGAGCCAGTGGGGTGTAGTGGTTAAGAGTGGTAGACTCATAATCTGGGGAACCGGGTTCGCGTCTCCACTCCTCCACATGCAGCTGCTGGGTGACCTTGGGCTAGTCACACTTCTTTGAAGTCTCTCAGCCCCACTCACCTCACAGAGTGTTTGTTGTGGGGGAGGAAGGGAAAGGAGAATGTTAGCCGCTTTGAGACTCCTTCGGGTAGTGATAAAGCGGGATATCAAATCCAAACTCTTCTTCTTCTTCTTCTTCTTCTTCTTCTTCTTCTTCTTCTTCTTCTTCATCTTCTATAGATTCATCCTGTTACGTGAGGGATTGCTTGTAAATCTGCCCCAGCACTTCCCCTGGTTTCAGTGGGGTCTGATCTCAGTTTTCTTTCTGATACCAGAGGGCAGGACTACAGTAAGGTTACTAGATTTTTTTTCAATGAATCCAGGGACACTTTTCAACTTCCTACTAAATAAAATTTTGTCAGAGGACTGATTTGTAAATCTGGGGACTGTCCCCGGGAAACGGGGACATCTGGTAACCTTAGACTACAGGCCACACTCAAACTGAAACAGTAGCAGAAAATGACATCCCCCTATTGCAGGGGCAGGCAAACTAAGGCCCGGCGGCCGGATGCGGCCCAATCGCCTTCTAAATCCGGCCCATGGACGGTCCGGGAATCAGTGTGTTCTTACATGAGTAGAATGTGTGCTTTTATATAAAATGCATCTCTGGGTTATTTGTGGGGGCAGAGGAATTCATTCATTTCCCCCCAAAAAATATAGTCCGGCCCCACACAAGTTCCGAGGAACAGTGGACCGGCCCCCTGCTGAAAATTTTTGCTGATCCCTGCCCTATTGTGTTTCCTTTTGTAATGGACAGAAAGAGGGTTCTGCTATGGCATGTCCTGATGTCATCAGTAGGACATGATGAGAAAGTTGGAGAACCACCCCAGCCGCAGATTTTGGCAATTTCAACTTCATGACCTTGCTAGAAGCCATAGCAGAGCATTGTGTTTGCAGCGCTGTGCAAAAATAAGTGATTTTGAAAGTAAAAGCACAGAGAGGGTATAGAACTGTCACCATGTGGATTTTTGCTCACGTAATCCAGCTCTGCATTTGCCATAGGGTGCTGCTTTGCCTTGCCGTAGCTCCTCGGCTGTGTTGAATTTAGCATCCTGCGAATCACCTGTTTTCACTTTTAAAAAAGCCCTCCTAATACCTCATGAGAAGAGAAGACTCCCTGGAAAAGACCCTGATGTTGGGAAAGATGGAGGGCACAAGGAGAAGGGGACGACAGAGGATGAGATGGTTGGACAGTGTTCTCGAAGCGACTGCATGAGTTTGGCCAAACTGCGGGAGGCAGTGGAGGATAGGGGTGCCTGGCGTGCTCTGGTCCATGGGGTCACGAAGAGTCGGACACGACTGAACGACTGAACAACAACAAATACTGCAAAGATATACAAAAAAGCAGAGGAAAAAGCTGGGCAGCATTTGGGGCCGGGGAGTGTGTCGTGTAGTACTTAGTGTCTTCCTACATCTAAGAGAAAAACAGTAAGATTATCCCCCCAAAAAGGGTTCTTAATAAAAAATATTTATATCCTCTCCTTTTTCTACATAGTGCACCCAAGACTACTCACACTTGAAGTACATTTTAATAGCATTGCGGTGCGATTAAAGACAGGCAAAATTTATACAAGTCAGCGAATGCCTATACACTGCCTTCACAAGGGTCAGCAGCACGTGTGGCTGAAATTCAATGCAATCATGGTTTGGACGCTCCAAGCAGTCACTTCCCTATCCTAGCCAGTGATTTCTTTATTCTCCCAGGGGTCTGTGAGAAGTATGTTGCGTTATCTGTGCTCAAGGAGTCAGCCACAATTAAGATTTCCTGTGATGTCATAGACCCCTAGAAAACGCATTTATAACAGCAGTGACATTCACCAATCCCTCCCAAGCAGCAAAAGGTTAATAGATGCATTTCCTCCCCATATTAGCTCAGGTGGACACTTGACACTGGGCCTTATTTATGGTCCCAGAGAGAAATAAAAACAAGTAGGTCGTTCTGGATCTTCAGGGCCGTGATGAGATTTTGATCAAACCACTCAAGAGAAGGAATGCAAAGTCCATCCTGGGAGCCTTCCTACTCTCAGTAGGATTAAACAGACTTCCTTGCTCTGTTTCATTAAAAAAAAAAAAAAAACTCTATGGGTCAATGTTCACGTTTCACGTATATAACCACAAGCCCCGTTAATCCTGCTGGCTGGTCTTTTGTCATCCACCTGATTAGACTAGTGGGACTTTGTACTCTCCCTCTGCCCCCCTCCCCAAAAAACCCCTCTTGCTTACCTTTGCAAGCAGAATGTAAAGGTAAAGGTAAAGGTAAAGGGACCCCTGACCATTAGGTCCAGTTGTGTCTGACTCTGGGGTTGCGGCGCTCATCTCACGTTACTGGCCGAGGGAGCCGGCGTACAGCTTCCGGGTCATGTGGCCAGCATGACAAAGCCGCTTCTGGCGAACCAGAGCAGCGCACAGAAACGCCGTTTACCTTCCCGCTGGAGCGGTACCTATTTATCTACTTGCACTTTGACGTGCTTTCGAACTGCTAGGTTGGGCAGGAGCTGGGACCGAGCAACGGGAGCTCACCCCGTCACAGGGATTCAAACCGCTGACCTTCTGATCAGCAAGCCCTAGGGTCTGTGGTTTAACCCACAGCGCCACCCGCGTCCCTAAGCAGAGAATGTAGTTTACTGCAAAAACACAATCCCAGTGACCTCTGATTTGAGAGGACAATTATGAGCCAGTCGTATTGCCATTTAGATAAATTGCTCTTGGTGCTGAGCACTTTGTAGACTTAAAAATATTCCGTAGTTGACAACATAATAATTTTAAGAAAAGGAAAATTGTTGGTTGCTCCCTGTTTTTTGCCCTCCACTGTCTGTCTTGTTTGTATAGTAATGTGTGTCCCCCCACCCCCCGCCACACATACACACACCTCTGAGTGTACTATAATCTAACCTGTGCTCCCGTCTCACTGAGAATTGTTTGGCATGAAGTGAAATATAATGTGCATTTTTCCGCTGCCCCGCTCACTTAATTCCATAGGACAGATCACTGATGTAGGCAATGTACCAACATGATCTGCCTTGAAATGAACCTACGTTCTCCCCCTGGAGTCGCTTAGTGCAAAACGTTTCCTGTTTAAAGTGGAATAAGAGAGAGAGGAAGAATTCCAGGCCTTGGACTTTTAGGACCCCTCGTCCTTCCCCAGAGATTTTTCACTTTAAAAACAGAACGTTATAGAAGACAGGCCCTCCCAGTTCTGCATGAGAAACTCCAGACAAAGTGCTGAAGGAGTCCGAAGCCACCCTCGGAGACACAGAAAGGACTCTGAAGCCACACGTTGTTGAGACAGCTACTATTGTTGTTGAGACAGCTACTACCAGGGCCAGCTACAAAACCCACATTTTAGCAGCAGGTGTGGGGCACTATTTGATTTCTATTGCATACCAAAGGTGGACAAAAGCAGTCATATTGTCCACTCGTATTCTTTTCATTAAGATGAGGAAGTTTATGTTTTATCTGCAAGAAAAGGAACGGCTCTTCCACACTGGCATACAAAATAATGGGAGGCGCTGTAGTGCAATACTCTAGGTCGTCCAGCTAACCAGGGGGACCAGATCAGATGCAATAGACTTGATAATACAGTATAAACCATGGTTTATCAGACTGAGTACTACTGTTGTAAGGGACGCGAGTGGCGCTGTGGTCTAAACCACTGAGCGTCTTGGGTTTGCCAATCAGAAGGCCGGTGGTTCAAATCCACGCAACGGGGTGAGCTCCCGTTGCTCGGTCCCAGCTCCTGCCAACCTAGCAGTTCAAAAGCACACCAGTGCAAGTAGATAAATAGGTACCGCTCTGGCGGGAAGGTAAACGGCGTTTCCGTGCGCTGCTCTGGTTTCGCCAGAAGCGGCTTAGTCATGCTGGCCACATGACCCGGAAAAACTGTCTGTGGACAAACGCCGGCTCCCTCGGCCTGTAAAGTGAGATGAGTGCCGCAACCCCAGAGTTGTCTGTGACTGGACTTAACTGTCAGGGGTCCTTTACCTTTACCTTTTTACTAGTGTTGTTGTCAAATGGGTCGATCTGGTTTTGTAGTCTGATTAAACCAAAGCTTCCTATTTCAGATGTGAGAAACTATGGTCTAACAAACCTCCTAAGTACTGATTTAAGGCTTCGTAGAAAAAGGAGGAGGGACCATGAGGGCACAAAGCTCATTCTCAGTCTAATATCTGGAGTTATTGCTGCTAAATATATACTGTATTTTGGTGGAAAGATCCAGGTAGGTTCAGTCAATGCTCATGTTGACTTTTTACCTCATAAGTGTTTTCTAAGGGGTTAGAGGAAGAGGGGAAGTTAACTTTCTTATCTGGAGATGGTTGCTGCATCTAGATTAGGGATGCCATACATCACCAGAATTTTGAAGCCGGAATCGACGTCCGGGGGGGGGGGGGTTTCCTTTTAAAAGCCCAACAACTTCTGGGCTGTCCTGGTTTTTACTTTTTGAAATATGGCAACCCTAATGACATTCTGGTCAGGGATTAGAGTACAGTCTTAGGTGTATTTACTGTGAGATCTTGCAGAGTTCACTAGATTTTCTCCTTAGGATTGCAACCCAAAACACTAAAGGACTCCTCCCAACCCCAAACCAAAACCGTTTCTGTGTTGTTGTTGTCGTTCAGTCGTGTCCGACTCTTTGTGACCCCATGGACCAGAGCACACCAGGCATGCCTATCCTTCACTGCCTCTCGCAGTTTGGCCAAACTCATGTTAGTAGCTTCGAGAACACTGTCCAACCATCTCATCCTCTGTTGTCCCCTTCTCCTTGTGCCCTCCATCTTTCCCAACATCAGGGTCTTTTCCAGGGAGTCTTCTCTTCTCATGAGGTGGCCAAAGTACTGGAGCCTCAACTTCAGGATCTGTCCTTCTAGTGAGCACTCAGGGCTGATTTCTTTAAGAATGGATAGGTTTGATCTTCTTGCAGTCCATGGGACTCTCAAGAGTCTCCTCCAGCACCATAATTCAAAAGCATCAATTCTTCGGCGATCAGCCTTCTTTATGGTCCAGCTCTCACTTCCGTACATTACTACTGGGAAACCATAGCTTTAACTATACGGACCTTTGTCGGCAAGGTGATGTCTTTGCTTTTTAAGAAGCAACATGTGCTTCTCATAATGTGATGGAAATACTTTGCCCCCTATTTGATAAAAAATTTAATACCCTGTTGCCAATGACCCCTTTGTGGTAGTTGAATGACCCCACAATATTATATCCACATCAGGAAGCACCCTTGAAGGCAACCCCAATTTTCTCTTCTTCCATGTGTGCCCTCCAGTCTAGGGATCTGTTGCCGTCAGCCATTCGTTCCCCTTCCAGAGAAACTAGTGGCCAACATTCATTCCCCTTCCAGAGAAACTAGTGGCCAGCCCAGGAGAGGGAGGGTATTCATTCTATGCAATTATCTGACAAGAGTTGAGCAGCTGCTGAAGTTTGGACTTTTGGCCACAAAAATGGGTGACCCAGAGCACCAACCACTGCTGGGAAACCATCTGGGTGTGCTGTTATTACTAAACCGGTTTTATGCTCCTTTTCTGTTCGGCCGCTGGGCTCATAGGGCTTTGGTGGCAGTGGGTCTTTGTGGCCATTTCAGGAACAGGACCTGGCGTGGCTTCACCACAAACCATGGTATTGCACGTCACGTTGGTGCAGCTTCGGCAAAGCTGAGCCGGGGGCTGTTTGAGGTTGCTAAAAAGGCAAAGCCCTTGTCACCCAGGCCTGCCTTAATTTTGGTGTTATCAGGTAGTGTTGGCTCCGGACCTTGACTGTATGGCCTTGACTGTTTGGCAGTGGAACAGAGGTGGTGGACTCTCCTTCCTTGGAGGTTTCTAAGCAGAGGTTGGATGGCCATCTGTCATGGATGCTTTGGCTGAGATTCCTGCATTGCAGGCGGTTGAATTAATGGCCCCTGGGGTCCGTTTCCAACTCTATGATTCTATGATGCTATCATCCTTGGTGGACTTGGAGGGGTGACAGTGATACCATGTGCCTCGATTGGGCATGCAAAGAGGAAAATAGGGAAATCCAAGTTGCCTTTGCAGGTCTTCAGGGCGATGCCCAGCATTCCGTGCATCAACAGTGGTGAACACACACTTGGGGTGGTTTGTGTAACTGGGTTCCACTCTTCTCGGTTCCACGCATCGATGCTGAGCTGGACAAGAGCATTAGCAAGGCAGCTACGGCAATGGCTCACCTCTCCAAAACAAAACAAAATAGAGAATTCTTTCCAGTAGCACCTTAGAGACCAACTGAGTTTGTTCTTTGGTATGAGCTTTTGTGTGCATACACACTTCTTCTCTAAGGTGCTACTGGAAAGAATTTTTTATTTTGTTTTGACTATGGCAGACCAACACGGCTACCCACCTGTAACTGGAACTATGGAAGGCACCACATTGAGCCGCATGAAATGGAAGTCCATCTTTTCTCTAAGGTGCTACTGGAAAGAATTTTCTATTTTGTTTCGACTATGGCAGACCAACACGGCTACCCACCTGTAACTCTCCAAAATGGTAAAAGAGAATTCGATGTTAATGTCCACTACAAAGATGAAGGTCTATGGGGCTTGGATGTTGAGCATGCTGCTTTTTGGAAGTGAGTTGTGGACAACTTACAGCTGTCAGGAGCGACGCCTCAAAAGTTCCCACATGCTCTGCATCAGGGAAATTTTTTGAGTATTATGTGGCAGAACAGTTTCAAACAGAGCTTGCGGTTGGTAGAGTAGCAGGAGAAAAGGCTAACCAGAGAGCTTGTGCCTACACACACACACACACACACACACACACACACACAAACATGAACCAGTCTCATCATCAAGGCTGACCCAATACATTTTGGCACCTGAGGCAAACCACAAAATGGTTTCTCCTTACCAGGACCGAGAGGCTACTGTTGAGGCTGTATTTGTAGGGTGGCTGCCGAGGAGGCAGCAGATGCAGTCTCTCAAGGAGTGTGCCACAGCTTCCCTGCTACTGCTGCCTCTGGGGATCCTGCCACCTGAGGCACTCACCTCATATTGCCTCATAAGTGAGGCGGCCCTGCTTATCTTGAGCTTTGTTTCTTTGTCATTCTGTGGGGTTATGAAAAATGTCAGTGACTGGCATGGCTGTAATCGTAATCACCTGAGCTCTAGATTTAGTCTTTGGTGACTGAGCTCCTTTGCAAAGTCCCTCTTACGGGCTTCCTTGAGAGACAATAGGAAGGATTCGTTTTGGCCAGAGAGCACATTTGCTTCGCTGGCGAAGGAGCCAATCTCATTCCTCCTTGACAGTTTATGAATAAAACCACTGAGGTGTTAAATAATAGGATGATGTGCTTTCCCCTGATATTCTGAATGCCAGGCGGACTGTTCTCTGCTCCAGCCAATTGATACTATTTTGAGAGTTTGCCCTCCGTAGGCACAGAGACACTCATCCATTCTTATTTGCGGCATCTCTGGCTCTGTCGGGTGACCAGAATCAGATCTGTCAAGTAAAAGCTGTCGCTTTAGTGATGACTAAACCTGAGCCGGGAGTTTCCGGGGGTTGGTGGGTGGATATTCAGCCTTATTTCTAACTGTAGTCTGCCGCTGGAACTGCAAAAGAAAGAGCAGCAACAGTACATAGGCTTTGCCCGCTGTGCTTTGATACCAGCAGGCCTGTGAGGTGGAAGTAGACAGTACCACAAGCTGAATTGCATCAGATCGTGAGTCTGCAGTGTTTTGTTTTCTGCCTTGCTGTCATGTGTTTTTTCCCCCCTCGCCGGTAAAACCTGTGCTACTCAGATGTCAATGGCCAGCGCCTAATGAAGATGACTGAGCGCTGGATCAGTCCAAGCACTGTTCCTGATAGGCAAGGGACTCAGTTTCCCCACTGCAGTCTCTGCAGCATTTATAGAAGCAAATGACTAGGAAGAGGAGATGTATAATACTTGTGGTACCCAAGTGATGCCAGGTGGTGCTTGTTCATATACAGGTGAAACTCGAAAAATTAGAATATTGTGGAAAGGTTCATTTCTTTCAGTAATTCAACTTAAAAGGTGAAACTAATATATGAGATAGACTCATGACATGCAAAGCGAGATATGTCAAGCCTTTATTTGTTATAATTGTGATGATTATGGCGTACAGCTGATGAGAACCCCAAATTAACAATTTCAACTTTGGGGTTTTCATCAGCTGCATGCCATAATCATCACAATTATAACAAGCAAAGGCTTGACATATCTCACTTTGCATGTCATGAGTCTATCTCATATATTAAACTCCAGTAGCTAATGAAAACAATTGCTTACATAAATGGACTTTTCCACAATATTCTAATTTTTTGAGTTTCACCTGTATATGAGCTCTTAATTTTCTAGTATGTCTTACTTCACAAATTGGAAGCACAACTGTCCTTTCTCAGTTAAAATAAGCTGGAGCTGAATCAGCAACATTTCACACTTCCTTCTTTTCTTTCCTTTTAAACAGGTACTCTCAAAACATTTTATCAGTATCTGCAAATTGCCGTGGGTGTCCACAGCAAATGCCTGCTTCTGGGTGCATATATATCCTGGTGGTGATTTGCTGTGGTTTCTTGCTTCCTGGGCTGGTATTTCCTGCTGCTCTCCTATTAGAAAACATAAGTGTTATCTGCAGGAATTGAAATTGGGGTGGGATTGAATTTTCAGAAGAGTGAAGGCTGAGGGGGTGAGACTCTTCACCACAAGGGCTCAAGTTGTATGATGGCACAACGATGAAAAAAAGGAAAAAGTTTCACATGAGGTTGACCAATGGTCTGATCAAGCAGGACTCTTCTTAGATTCTTTCCAGGTGAAAACTTTTTAAATTCCCCACACCTCTTGAATCTGCTGACTTTTCCTTCCCTTTTGTGGATTTTGGTTGCCGTTGTGTAAATCTTTATTGCTCACTCTTACCAGCGCAGGTGGCGTTGTGGGTTAAACCACATAGCCTAGGGCTTGCTGATCAGAAGGTTGGCGGTTTGAAACCCCGCGAGGGGGTGAGCTCCCGTTGCTCGGTCCCTGCTCCTGCCCACCTAGCAGTTCGAAAGCATGTCAAAGTGCAAGTAGATAAATAGGTACCGCTCCAGCGGGAAGGTAAACGGCGTTTCCGTGCGCTGCTCTGGTTCACCAGAAGCGGCTTTGTCATGCTGGCCACATGACCCGGAAGCTGTACGCCAGCTCCCTCGGCCAGTAATGTGAGATGAGCACCGCAACCCCAGAGTCGGACACGAATGAACCTAATGGTCAGGGGTCCCTTTACCTTTACCAATTTTACTTGATGCTAATATGATGTTAAATGGTCGTATGCTACACCTTGGGTTCCTCTGGGTTTTTCTGTTTTGTTTTTTGATGATCTTCCATGAATGCACAAGGAGCAAGGTTGGTCCGGATCTGTTGCTGTCTGAGCTCTACTTCCCGGTTGTGTGTGTTATATCTTGAGCGGCATTTCAGAAGATACAAGTTTTTCCACAATTGGCCTGAACAACAATGACCAAAAATATCTCCCTGGCTAGAGTCTTGCCTCTCCTCCTTCCTACTGGAGGCGGCCTCCAGTTTGCTTGTAATTGGCATCCGTATATCTGAGTTTCCATGCGCCAAGACTGCTTAAGGTGGAAGATAAGCTTGGCTTGCTCCAAGGTTGCCCACCTTTTTCTGGGAAGCTGGACCAGAGTTATGGGGGAGAGGAGAAGGGCTGTGATTGCAGAGATTCAGCATTTGCTTTTTTCTTTTAATGAAACATTAAAAAAAAAGAACCCAAATCACTGCAGGTCCAAAAGAGAAAGCATATATGTCTGTGTGGGGGAAATATTCAGCACTGCATTGCAGGGCGATGTTTGGTCTGCAAAAACCAACACATTCCAGAAAGCGTGGTATCTATTTTTGCATCTGAAAAAAATGTTGCCGTCAACAGTTCTCTTCAGAGCCAGTCAGCATTCTTTCTGTAACTGAAGAAATATTTTAGCCTTGAAGAGAACAATCTCTAATCACACAGATTTTTGATTTTTTTTTTTGTGGGTTCTGGGTTGACATCTACATAAAACTGTTATTTATTCCATGTAACACTTATCCCGGCTTTACCCTTATTAGGGAGAATCCCCTCATTAATGTAAATCCTGGAATTAAGACAGAGAAAACTACAGAAATTACTCCATAATCAGGCCCCATGACATTGCATGGTCACACATGTTGCTTTTCACATGCACCAGAGCTTGTCAAATCCTTATTGATGGCGGCACGTTACAGATTCAGGCCCTCCTCCTCACGCCCACGTGTGTTTGAGTGTGCTCTTTTCCACTGAAACGGTATTGGCAGCCCGCCCACTAAATGCAGATACGATATCCTCATATCCGTACTGTTTTCTTCTGGGAGTTCCAGGCTCTCCAACTGCGAGGCTTGGAGAGTTTTTATGGACTGACATGTTTGAGACAAGAAAATTGGCGAAACAGCTTTGAGGTGTGAATATTGGTGTTCGTGAGCCTTGTGGGTCTCGCCAGGATGCAGGCCCAACTCGTCTGTTTATCCTCAGGCTAGATAAGACACAGTCCGACACACACCACTGAAAGGGCTCTTTGTTTCCCATTTATTGCGAGCGGATCGTGAGGAGCTCGCATTGTGAGCCGGAGGACTCCAGTGGTGCCTTTTTCTAAAGGAGCTGCGATGTGCGCTGGACCTTTGCGCCAGCTTCCGGCGTGTGTTTTACCAATCTAGCAGAATGCATCTGCCAGGAAGTCTTCATTCTGTCTTGACTCACGTTGGCCAGTTGCTAGAGCTTGGTGGCATTTCTTGTCCCAAACAAACGGGGAACTTCAAATGGAAGCGACGTGGGGCTTTCTATTGACAGCTCTCTTCTTTTCTTTCCCTCCCAGGCACGGACCCATAGAACCCATGGAGTATGTAGCAGGACAACGGGTGATGTATAAAGACAGAGATCTTCCTTACTATCAAGCTGGCCACCCGCCAGTACATCCCTCCAAAGGGAGCTATGCTCACCCACAAGATGGCCCAAGGGCAACAGATTTATGGTATCTTCAGTGTGGTCTCCCACAACAACCAGTAGGCCAGCACAAAGGACCCCTCCGCCAAGATGTGCCGCCCTCCCCGCCTCAAGGCCACAGGGGGCTGCCTTATCATGAAATGGGCAGACTCGCTCATCGCCGAGCCGGTCCGGATCAGTACCAATACAGGCATCAAGATCCTAGGCAGAAGGACCCCATGACTGCGGCTGTATAGCCTAAAGCCGGACTCCTGTCGATATCTCTCCTTGCAGCCGTAACCACTGATCCTGCCTACCCCAGGGGAGAGATGTCGTTTGAGCCTGTCCAGTTTGCACCCAGGACACGTTCGTGAACATAACTGCGAGCTCGCAAAAAGCGGTACAGTGACTTTTGGGTACCACCAGTGTATCGGAGTGTGTGTTTTAACGCTTCCTCAAACGTAGAAGGTGGCGGCAGGTGAAGAGTAAGCAGAATTTCTTCTAAGCACGCCTTAAAAGTGCCACTCAGGGCTGTTTGCAACTAATTACACAAGCGCATGCTAGACGCCCACATTGCAGGAAACTATTTTGGACATTGTTTCAGAAAGTGTATTCTATGGGTGCCACTGTGTGTGCCCCCAGTATGGCAGACCCTTCTTTTCTTATGACCTCTGATTTTAAGAGTGGAGATGGGCTCACGGTGTGACCTGACATTTCTCTCTGTTATCATAGGGAAATGCTATTTTGCTCTCATCCTGGTAATATTTTTTTAATTGCCCCTTCAGATACTCAGTTTTTCTGTCTCCCTCTTCAGTTTTTCACTTTGTCACATGGAGGCCCTTTGGAGAATCTTATTTGCTCTCCACAGTTGCCAACTCGGAGACGAAAAGTTTGTAGGGAGGGTGGCGGTGGCTATGTAAGACAACTGGCCCCCAGTACCCAATTTTGCAGAAGTAATAGCGGGAGTCTGTCCCTCCCATGCAAACAGGTACTGGCCAGGCATGCACAGCACCCCAGCTATCCTTGCATTGATTTTGACTTCAAAGTGTCTACTGTGAAAGCTATTCTTCTTCAGATCCCACCCCAGGAAGGGAGGTCACGGTCTCTTGAAGGACACCAGGGCCCCTGTTGCCTGGCAGAAATTCTGCAGGGTTGCAGCACCCGGGGCTTGGTGGGCCGGTAGCAAGGGAGGCTCCTTCTGTTTTAAAACGGTGGATTATCAGGTGGTCATTTTAACAAAGAAGACAAAAACACACCAGAGGATCAGAGCTACAGGATAAAAATAGTGTTTTGATGACTTCCAATCATGTTCCAACACAGTGAAGGTGGAGGGGAAGAAGCAGCACCATCTTAAAGGGATCGGCCGCCCTGGTGCGACGATCCCTCGGCGCCCGGTGAGCCGCCTCTCTGCCCACCTCCCTCCCGCGCTGGCCGCCCCTCAGGAGGGGGGGTGGGCAAGCGGGAGATGAGGGGCGTGGCGCTGCAAGCCGCCCGCCCTCCGGAGCCCCAGCTGGAGCGCTGGGAAGGGCGCGCAAAGCCCCGCGCCGCTCCAGCGCCACGCCCCTCATCCCCCGAGGGGTGGCCAGTGCGGGAGGGAGGTGGGCGAGCGGGGGATGAGGGGCGTGGCGCTGGAGCGGCACGGGGCTTTGCACGCCCTTCCCAGCGCTCCAGCTGGGGCTCCAGAGGGCAGCTGGCTTGCAGCTCGCCCGCCGGGGGGGCGGGTTGGGGAGGGGGCGCCCGGTATGCCGGCGGGCTCGCGGGGGCGCCCCTGGGGGGCCTGGCGCCCTGGTGCACCGCGCCACCCAGCCCCTATGACGAGACGGCCCTGGGAAGAAGCTCAGGTGGTCCCTGGTGTTCCTCTAGCTTGCATTTCTGAGGGAGATGGTCCTGTTTGCAGGTTATTGACTGCGGGGGACGCGGAGGGTCTTTTTGGTTCTGTTTATTTTTAGTTGCCTCTGAAACTTTGATGAGCTAGGAATTCTGAGCAGCTCCAGCAGTGTTGTTTTTTGTTTTTTGTTTTTGTTTTAAACCCCTTTAAAAAAAACCACCCTTTCCTTTGGATGCCTTTCAAGGCTATTTATTCCATAGCCCTTTTCCTTTCAAGGGAAAGACCTTGGGGCCTGGCCACAGAAGGAGCTGTTGGTTTCCTTTTGGTATGCAGCAAATTAACAGGATTCATTACACAGGTCGTCTCATAATTATTATATATTGCACAGAGGGGTCATCTACCAGGCACAGCCATTTATCATTTACCCTTTCTGAAATGGCTTCATTATACCCAGTGGCCTCTAGAGACTTTGCGCTTAGTGAATCTGTCACACACACAAATTTGTGTTGCTGCGTTTGAAAGGACCAGCTCCTCCGTTGCCCATGACAGGTTCTGTGGTGTCGTATTGAACCCGCTGGCCTAACATTGTTTTTCCCAAGTATTAATATCCATATAAGTAATTGATTTTTTGTTTGTTTGTTTAATATAAAAAGGAACAAAACCCAAACCTAACAGCCTCAGATTCAAAGTCCCTGAGTAACAAATAGCAGGGTTGGGATCCAAGGTTGTGCGTCTCATCGCCTTCTCTGGGTCATTTGCTCTGTAGGCAGGACCAAGCAGGAAACAGTTTAGTGAGGACAATTGTGTTTCTGCCATTAATTCTAACATGGAAACGTCCTGGGGGGCCTGGCGCCCTGGTGCACCGCGCCACCCAGCCCCTATGACGAGACGGCCCTGGGAAGAAGCTCAGGTGGTCCCTGGTGTTCCTCTAGCTTGCATTTCTGAGGGAGATGGTCCTGTTTGCAGGTTATTGACTGCGGGGGACGCGGAGGGTCTTTTTGGTTCTGTTTATTTTTAGTTGCCTCTGAAACTTTGATGAGCTAGGAATTCTGAGCAGCTCCAGCAGTGTTGTTTTTTGTTTTTTGTTTTTGTTTTAAACCCCTTTAAAAAAAACCACCCTTTCCTTTGGATGCCTTTCAAGGCTATTTATTCCATAGCCCTTTTCCTTTCAAGGGAAAGACCTTGGGGCCTGGCCACAGAAGGAGCTGTTGGTTTCCTTTTGGTATGCAGCAAATTAACAGGATTCATTACACAGGTCGTCTCATAATTATTATATATTGCACAGAGGGGTCATCTACCAGGCACAGCCATTTATCATTTACCCTTTCTGAAATGGCTTCATTATACCCAGTGGCCTCTAGAGACTTTGCGCTTAGTGAATCTGTCACACACACAAATTTGTGTTGCTGCGTTTGAAAGGACCAGCTCCTCCGTTGCCCATGACAGGTTCTGTGGTGTCGTATTGAACCCGCTGGCCTAACATTGTTTTTCCCAAGTATTAATATCCATATAAGTAATTGATTTTTTGTTTGTTTGTTTAATATAAAAAGGAACAAAACCCAAACCTAACAGCCTCAGATTCAAAGTCCCTGAGTAACAAATAGCAGGGTTGGGATCCAAGGTTGTGCGTCTCATCGCCTTCTCTGGGTCATTTGCTCTGTAGGCAGGACCAAGCAGGAAACAGTTTAGTGAGGACAATTGTGTTTCTGCCATTAATTCTAACATGGAAACGTCACCAAGGAGTGACTTTTCCCTGTAATTATTCTCAGGCTACTTGTTCCTAAAATGGCAAATACATATGATAGCCATGTAAAAGGCCAATATCTGTTTCCAGCAGATGAATTTCAAGTGGCTGTGGATAAGTAAGCCGAGAGGCTGATATTTTTGGGAAATGTATCTTTATAAAATACCCTTAAATTTTTGTCCAGTCCACTTTTAAATGGGCCACTAAGTCCCTCCCGGTAAGTGCAGTCATGTCTTCCTTAACATTTGCAGGCTTAAGTAGTGTTGAACGTCGAATTGTTTACTCCTTGCTAAGCCTAAGTTCCTGTTGAATATCTTGTTTCATATCTGAACCGAGGTAAGATACCACAGGGAAGACAGGAAATAATGGCCTGTTGTGGTCACTGGTGTCTAGTGACTGGTCATCCAAACTAGATCAATCATGTTAAAATGTTACTTTCCTCCTTCTGTCCTGGTTTGTGGCTCTTTGGTGAAGGACGAACAAAGCTATTCCTTGCTTCTCAAACTTGGGTCCCCAACTGCTGTTGGACTACAATTCCCCTCATCCCTGACCGCAGGGGTGGTGGGAGCTGTAGTTCAACAACACCTGGACACCCAAGTTTGAGAAACACTGGGTGCAGTTCATTATGAAAAAAGAGGTTGCTTTCTGCCTTCTGTGGCCCTGTAGTCTGTGCCAGCCATTTTGCGGGTGTCTATAGGCTTCACCTGCAACAGTGGAAGTTACCCCAAATGCGTGACATTTTTAGGTCACTTGGAGTGCCTGGTGGCTCCCGAACAATATGATCCAGGTCATCTAACCCAGCCTGTGGGGGGAATTCTCTGTGATGAGATTCCTCCACTTTATCCCTTGCCTAGTGAACTCTTCTGAAGAGCGTGGAGGTGGACATTCGTCTCAGGTGTGAGCAGGCAATCATTTAACTGAGATAAGCTTCAACTTTGGATCTGAAGCAAGATTGAGCTTGAGAAGGCCGCTCTCGAACAACCACCCCATTTCCTTTCCCCTTTGGGGTGTAGTACAAGTGCTTGCCCCTCAAAGATTTCTGTAAAATAGACCATATGTAAGACGGACAAAGATAGGCAGATGTTCAAGGGGTGCAGAAAGGCTACTACCGTAGGAGCGAGGTGGACATTTTAAAATGCACTTTGTACAAATATAACCTATGATACGTTGGATCCTTCAATGGAAGAAGCCAATGTTGATGACAGTGGCTTTATCTCTAGCCTGATCACAATTAAGGGGAGCTTTGGAAGATAAGCTCCTGCCTTATAAATCACCTGCCTCCTAACCCCTCTCTGGTGCCATTTCATTCCCATTCGCAGAGATAACTGACAGCATTTCAGGAGCTAGGGATAAATCCAAATTGAATGGAAAGAGCCTGTCTGGATTATTTATGGCCTTTGAAACTCATGCTCAGTTGTTTTCCATGTAACACGAAACACCCTTCTAAAACTCCCATTGACTGCAGCGGCTCCATTCGGTAGGATAAGGCAGGTCAAAAGACGACCCTTCTCGGCTGTTAATCTTAGCCAATGGGGTATTCAACTACTCTTCTGCTTCCAAAGCTATAGGAGACTTTTCCTCCTTTTGGTTAAAAAAAATAAATAGATGCAGTACTATATAGATGCTTCATGCTTTGCTGAAAGGAGCAAAAACTCCTGGCCCGGTTTTGGGGGGGGACAGGAGCAAAGGAAACTGAATGGCATCCCCATCCGTCTGAAAAATGCCCCTATGATTCTAATGGGGAGGAATAGCAGTTGGCTGCTTTAAGTGACTCACAGAAGGGTGTGGGTGTGGGTGTGGGTGTGCGCATGTACGCACTCGTGTATATGTATATATATCCTGCTTCTCTGGAATAACGCAAAACAAGCTATCGGCACCATATTGCAAACAAATGTGTAGCACACACATATATCACAAGGTGCTGCAGCTGGTGGATCAAAATATATATCACTTGCGCACAAAACAATTCCACACGAGCCATTAAGAAAACAAGTTGCTCTTTTCTCGCATGTTTGCGAATATTAACGGATCTGAGAGAGAGAGTTCTTTTTCTACTCACAAAGGCCTTGTCTGCTAAATGTCTGCGATAACGTGCCAATCCGACAGAAGCCATCGCAAGTGGATTTGGGTGGCTCTGATCTGCCCCCCCTGCGGGTTGCGTTTTCACGCGCAAGTTCGAAACTGGGCACAAAGTGCGCTTGTCGATTAGGTTCGCTGTGTCGGCCCCACCCTATGAAGAAGACATAGGGGGCTTCCTACTACACCCAGCCCCCCCAATTTCCCCTTGCTTTAGAGATGTAGCCAGAAGAGTGTTTGCAAAACGAAAAGCTCAGGCCAACAAACATCTGTGGATGTCCAGATTCATGCCCGCATCCTGACAAGTGGTAGGGAGAACGTGTCCAATCCTAAGGCACAAATTATGAGCTGCACAATACATCTATACCTTATTCCCACCTTATGAGCACTTAACCCCCCAAAGGGCTATGGAGGAGCACACTGCAGTTGCTAGCCAACTGTGTGATGTGCTTTCTTCAAAGGCTGGCTCTTCAAAGGACAAGGCTCCCTTGTGAAGAGGGGCAAAGGTTTTGCGCATGCCAGCGGGGGAATCGTAAGGACAGCGCAAGGGACGGGAGCTGCATAACACTGCTTTCAGACCCAGCAGTCAAAACGGCTAGATACAGCTTCGTACATTTATTCCCCGAGTGCTGAGCTGGCTTAGGTACTGCATTTGGAACAGAAGCCTGGCTGAAAGCCTGCTGAACTTACTGGAAACATCAGTGTACTTTGGAGCAAATTCCTGTTGCATATTTTTTTAAAAGATTCTATTTTATATTTGTTACGAAAACTAGATTTGACGCGTTAACTGTTGAGTGACTGGATGCTCCATACAGACACCCAACAGTTTCCTGAACCATCTGTTGACATTATTGGCTCATGGGACGGAGGATCAACTCTGACTGCAGCAACTGAAGAGGCCGAGTAGTCAAAAAAACAACCAAGGAGAGGTCCTGGGAAGTCATCTTTCCAGATTCTCTTCAAAACCCCAACATTCCAAGTGCTACCCTTAGCCAGATATAAAGCTTCACGTGCTGCCTAATCTTCGTATACTGTTGAAACGCTACCTCCTTCCTTTCTGCCTTTTTAAAAACACTAGATGTTCCATGGTAGATGCGCTCTGGGGTGAACATATCCTCTCCCTTGTGGGAGCTAAGATCCACGGACAGCTTTCCCAGATCAGGCTCTCAAGTAAAGTATAACTCTTTGCAAGAGCATTCCAGCCATCTGTGCACTTACTTGAGAGACGTCCGCCTCTCGGTGCAGAAACCAGAACCTTTTTCCTTCTTATACATGCATATTTTTAAGCCTTCATTCACAAGGCATCAATTTCAGATTATTTCTGGCGCAATCCCACTAACGGTAATGGGAATTGCTCGTTTTGCACACCACTGTCCTTTTCTACTCTTTCTGGTTGTTGCGCATATGCGCCTATATTTGTGTGTGTGTGCTTTTTAAAAAATTGTATAAAAGTTTGGGAAATTTATTGGGGGGGGGGGGTTAAGAGATCATCTGGTACCACTGTTTCACTTTTTTGTGTGTTACATATCACCAATATAAATGCCGAACAGTTTTATTTTGCATTAAAATAAAGGCTTTTAAGAACAACTTCCAAGGGCTCTTTTTGTCTGATCTTTTGATCCCCGTCAACTGTGCTCAGCCCTCAACAGAGACACTCTTTGAGAAGAAACATAATGGGGGGGGGAGGTGCAGGCAGCTGCGACAATGGCTAGTTTCCTTCTTGTCATTGTTTTGCACACCACAAACCTTCAGGCTGCGTTCATCCAGTGGCAGGTCTAGCTCAATACAGCTTCATTAAAGTGTGACCCTGAAATTCCAGATCTTTCCCCACCCCCACCCCCCAAAAAAACCTGATGCCAAAGTTTAGTACCATTTTTGTGCCGCAAACCCTGAGTTTCTTACCACCGCCACCCCAAACTGAGTACAGTGGTACCCCGGGTTACAAACGCTTCAGGTTACAGACTCCGCTAACCCGGAAGTAGTACCTAACAACTTTACCTCAGGATGAGAACAGAAATTGCGCAGCGGCAGCGGCAGCGGCAGCGGCAGCGGGAGGCCCCGTTAGCTAAAGTGGTACCTCAGGTTAAGAACAGTTTCAGGTTAAGAACGGACCCCCGGAACGAATTAAGTTTGTAACCAGAGGTACCGCTGTAACTGACACAGCAAATCGGGGTCCCCAAATCCAACCTTGTCACACGTTAATGAAGCTGCTCAAAACTGCTTTTGTGAATGTCTATCCGCACAGCAAATAGATACCAAGCAAATCTAAGCACACCTACTTGGAACTAGATTCAACTGAAGCCAGCGGTGCCTTATTTATAGGGACGTTCTTGTCCCTGTCCCTGGTACATGTATAAACACCAATTTAGGAATAATTGCTACCATTTAAATAGACATACAGTACAT
Organism: Lacerta viridis; assembly: GCA_900245905.1. Taxonomy (NCBI): domain Eukaryota; kingdom Metazoa; phylum Chordata; class Lepidosauria; order Squamata; family Lacertidae; genus Lacerta; species Lacerta viridis. The sequence continues at coordinate 134,922 of OFHU01003716.1, forward strand.
CTCAGTATAGGGCAGAAGACTGACCTGATGAGCAACTTTCCCTGTTCCTCCTTATGGTTCTTCAATCCAGGCTTGGACCAGATGACTATCCTCTTGGGAGGTGGGCAAATGGCTACCCTGTACTTCTGCACTAGAGGCACTGTATCTCCGAATACCAGCCTCCTAGGAACAAGAGCAAAAAACGGCTTAAGTAGGACAATGGCTTAAGCATAGGACAACATTAATTGCTATGGCAAAGGTAAAGGGACCCCTGACCATTAGGTCCGGTCGTGTCCGACTCTGGGGTTGCGGCGCTCATCTCGCGTTACTGGCCGAGGGAGCCGGCGTACAGCTTCCGGGTCATGTGGCCAGCATGACAAAGCCGCTTCTGGCGAACCAGAGCAGCGCACGGAAACGCCGTTTACCTTCCCGCCGGAGTACCTATTTATCTACTTGCACTTTGACGTGCTTTCAAACTGCTAGGTGGGCAGGAGCTGGGACCGAGCAACGGGAGCTCACCCCATCGTGGGGATTCATCCGCTGACCTTCTGATCAGCAAGGCCTAGGCTCTGTGGTTTAACCCACAGCGCCACCCGCGTCCATTAGCCAAAATGTACAAATATGTTACCTGGGCTGACCCATAATATTGCCGGTTGGGTGGAAAACAAAGCACTGTATGCAGTGCTTTTTATACCCTTAAACATTTTGTGAATCTTAAATTTGGCCTCATTGAGGGGCAGTATTTCAATAGGAGTAGGAAAATGAGAGTACCCCTAAACATTTTTATTTAAGGGGGGGGGAAGCACTGACCGTATGTAATAGTAAATGTTGCAGGACACATTCAAGTTGCTACTGTTCTTTAAGGACAGCCAGATAAATTGGGGAAAGAGAGGTTTTTAAGTATTGGAGAGGTTTTGTTTTTTACAAAAGTGAAATCACGGTCAATTTACAGGCATCAGAGTTGCAGAATAAGCAGCAAGCAATGTGCAATAGCGGTTCAGGGGGTTGAGAGGGTAATCAGCAGGGGCGTAGCAAGGGGGTGGGGGCAGGCTGCCCTGTGTTCCATAATGGAGGGGGTGACAAATTATCAAGGAACAATTTTGGGGGGGGAATTTTGATTTTTTTTTTTTAATTTTTTTTTTGAAAATGCCTGCTCCAAAGGTCTTATCTTACTATACTAGGGATTATATAGCTATATATGAAATTTCATGCATATTGGTTAATATCTTGACCCTCCTCCACCAAAATAGCTGTTCACTTGGCTGTTTTCCTATGTCATGAAGGCTGAAATTTCAGTTCAGAGAACACTTACTGTTCCCAACCCTAACCCTGTGGAAAGCCATCTAATTAGACTTTAATTTGATTTTGAGATGTTTTTAGGAGGTAATTTAATTATTGTTTGATTTTATACCAATGTTATGTATCTGATGTTAGCCACCCTGAGCCCGACTTTGGCCGGGGAGGGTGGGATATAAATAAAAGTTTTTTATTATTACTTGTTATTATTCCTTTGTAAGAAAATATGAAATAACGTAAAACCATTTTTGCGGGGGGGGGGGATCAATGGGGGGTTGACAAGAAATTTTCCCACACCGGGTACCACCTGACCTTCCCATGCCTTGGGGGGGGGGGTTGACAAAAAAAAATTTGCCCCGGGTACCAGTTTACCTTGCTACGACCCTGGTAATCAGGCAAAGAGAAAGGGGGTGACAAATGCAGAAGAGCTTGTCACTGTTTCCAGTGTTCAGAAGATACAATTTCCTTCTGTATAAAATACCGTGCATCATTTCCAAACCGCCACTTCACTCTTCAGAAATATGGAATGGGCTTAATCACGTGACAGAGACATAGCATTCTAACATGAGTGGCTGCCAAGTTTAGCTCTCCTACCCTAAGCCCTCTGTCACTTTTTACAGGAGTTTAGATGTGGTCTGGCATCGTCCAGTCTGGGGCTGCTTTTTATCTGCCCAAATCCCTTATGTAGTCTCAGTTACACATAGATTACTTCCCTTCTGGTCTTGTAAGCTTCTGCTCTGTGGTTTGTAATCAGTAAAACCACCGAGCGAGTTTGTCGGATGTTTTAAAAGTAGATGCAAGAGGGAAAGGGGACAGATTTCACACTAAAGCGAAGCAGTCAAGACAGATGTCAAAGGAATATATAATACAGGTCCACATCTTTAGATGGTTAGAGCCACTCTTTGAGATCTTGCGGCCTGGCAAAAGCACCTCAAAGAAACAGAAAAGAAAATGGAATCCACCGTAGCAGTCAGTAAAGAGATTATTCCAACACTAAATAAATGCATTCCTTCCCTTATGATATTCAGTGAACAAACTGAAGGATGGCGAAACCTCAACCCTGGAACATGAGAAGGTCTTCAAATCTATCAAGGTTGTGACTGGATTCATTAAAACATATTCAGTCCTCAAGAAAATCCAGGACATATATATGCAGAGTTTGACATTTATACCCAAAGCGCAGGCAACATTAAGTTGGTTTTAGCACATATTAAATGATAATCCGTGTAGACAGCAATTTTGAAGGGGATTTCTGTCAAGTGTGTTGCACTTTTAGCTAAATCTACATAGGTAGATAAAGCTCTAATGCTTTAATTCCCCTTTCCCCCCGCTAATGATATAAACAGATGAATCAAGAGAACAGGAAACAAAAGAAGTCTTTTAAGCACAAAGAACCTGGTGACTGTGCTGTTTTTTTCTTTTTAAGCTGCTCTTAAATCTGCTGTACTCCATGCTGCCACTACACAGAAACACAGAAGCTCGGATGCTAAGATACCGGCAAGTTAACAAGGACTTTCAGAGAAGTTCCTGCCTCCTGCACAGGGGTCACGGTGTCCCCCTGAACAATGTGCGTGGTGGATGCTGAGGAAAGAGAGACTCCTTGAAAATTGCCTTCGCTTCAGCAGCAAGCTAAGGGTTGTATTAAGAGTCCCAGCCAAAAATAAATGATAGCAAATCAGTGCGCCGTGTAATCGTTGCACGGTGAGCACTCGTGCCATTTTCACACATGGTTGTGCACAAATTTTTTGGCTGGGGAAATCTCTCTTGTGCAGCCAGAAACAGAAGGATTTAATGAGACATTCAGTCTGAAGTGGTATGACCCAGGACTTACAACCTCAGTAAGAAGATAGACAATAAATCTCCCTGGGCATTACACAGATAATGCGTTGCCAACTCACCTTAATTACATGGTGAGGGAGTGTAATATAAGCAGACCAGAAGTTGGACTAAAGCTCTCTCATACCAGAATGCAGAGACAATACAAGTGGAATTGAACTGAGAAGATGGAGAGAAACAGAGGCTGACCCATGAGCCCAGATGACTAACCAACACACAGCTTCTGAGAGGCTGGGTTGTTGTTCCCCCCCCCCACCCATGCCATGTCAATATACTGGTCAGCGCCGTCTTAAAGGGATCGCCCGCCCTGGCCGCCTCTCCGCCCATCTCCCTCCTGCGCTGGCCGCCCCTCGGGGCGAGCGGGGGACGAGGGGCGTGGCGCTGCAAGCCGGCCGCCCTCCGGAGCCCCAGCTGGAGCACTGGGAAGGGCGCGCAAAGCCCCGCGCCGCTCCAGCGCCACGCCCCTCATCCCCCGAGGGGCGGCCAGCGTGGGAGGGAGGTGGGCGAGCGGGGGATGAGGGGCGTGGCGCTGGAGCGGCGCGGGGCTTTGCACACCCTTCCCAGCGCTCCAGCTGGGGCTCCGGAGGGCAGCCGGCTTGCAGCTCGCCCGCCGCGAGCGCGCGCCCGCCCGCCCATGGGGGCGGGGCAGGTTGGGGAGGGGGCGCCCGGTATGCCGGCGGGCTCGCGGGGCGCCCCTGGGGGGCCTGGCGCCCTGGTGCACCGCGCCACCCAGCCCCTATGACGAGATGGCTCTGATACTGGTCTTATGCCCGATGTTTTAAATATAACAAGATGCCATTGGTAGAAAGGTGAGCAACTTCTAGAATACTGTTCTGACTGAGCCCTTGGCCCATGCTATAAGAAAAATGCCAACATGCATGGGGCCTGGAAGAAGACAAGAGTGGGATCACCAACAAAAAGGTTTTTTCGGAAGCGTAACATGCGGAGTGGATCACGTTCAGCTTCCAAAAAGAGTTTGCAAACTGGAACACTTACTTCTGGGTTTGCAGTGTTTGGGTTCGAAGTTGTTTGAGTACCAAGGCGTTTGAGAACCAAGGTACCACTGTAGGTCCAGGGGCTTTTACGCTAGACATCTTTACAGTTCGATTTTAAAGAAGAGGGAAAGAAACCTTGTTTAACTTTTATTATTAGTAACTGGGTGGATTCAGATGAAATTCAATGGCAAGGTTGCCATTTGTAAGGGGGCGAATCCTGCCAAAGTAAAGAAGGGTGGAGAGAACAAGAATGGATCTGCTTCCCAGGTAAAATAATTCTGGTTAAAAGGGACCATGGAGTTCTCCCTTTCAATACTCTAAATTGTATGCTGTCCCTTCCTCCATCATCCCACCCAGTTATGGTAAGCTTAATGACACTGCTTTTGCTTGCAGCTGATGACTGTCTCCAGAATTTGCTGAAAATATCTGGATCACTGAGGGTCACACAAACCGCTTCAGGAGTCCCCACTTCTACTTCCACCTTGTACTGATCCTACTTCACTTATAACAAGCCAAAAATCTCGACCAGAAAAGATGTCTGGGCTGATGACTCTAAGCCCAGACCATGTGGCTTTAGCATAATTTAGAAACATTTACCGATTTTGAAACTAAGTTTTGCTGCCTATGTTTTCTTGCTGTTGTATGGAAAAGCACATGAATATGACTTTGAGAGTTTGTAAATAAACCATTATTAACATTTACCAAACATTGGTCTCTTTCGGTACCAAGGGAATTAAGGGAAAGAAATTTAGAAGGGGGTGTTTTAAAGATCTAACAGCCTATATTTCCATGCTTTACTTTGCTGCATGTTTTGTGATTTTAAATCGTCGTTGGGACTCTCACCAAAAAGTACTTGCCTGCCCCAAACCTGAATCTAGGCATCCAGGGAATTCTCCTTTTATTCTCATCAACCAAACACCCCAAACCAACAGTGCTTCCATTCGAACTTCTCACTGCTTGTGGAACTGCAAAGTTGAGAAGAATTCTTTGCAATCAGCTTCCTCTTTCTGTTTATCTTCAGTCTGAGCTTCCTGTACATAATTCTCAGGTGCCTGGTTGCATTCTTCTGTGTTTTCCTTCTCTTCCTGGGCCCTCTACTCCACCGGCACCAATTTCTTAATTAAACCAAAGACCAGGATATCTTTACTACCGGACATTTGCCTTCCTCCTCTGTTATCAAATGCATACACTCCCCTAAGACACCTCTCTTCCTTCTTCCCCCCTCCCCAATCGGCTGTGCCTGTCTGACCCTCCTTCCCTTTCCCCTTTCCCCTTTCCTCCATCTTGTGCCATTAATTAAACTGTAACCCTGTAGGCGGGGACCCAGGTGGTGCTGTGGGTTAAACCACAGAGTCTAGGACTTGCTGATCAGAAGGTCGGCGGTTCGAATCCCTGCGATGGGGTGAGCTCCCGTTGCTCGGTCCCAGCTCCTGCCCACCTAGCAGTTCGAAAGCACATCAAAGTGCAAGTAGATAAATAGGGACCGCTCCAGTGGGAAGGTAAACGGCGTTTCCGTGCGCTGCTCTGGTTCGCCAGAAGCGGCTTTGTCATGCTGGCCACATGACCCGGAAGCTGTCTGCGGACAAACGCCGGCTCCCTTGGCCTATAGAGCGAGATGAGCGCCGCAACCCCAGAGTCGGACACGACTGGACCTAATGGTCAGGGGTCCCTTTACCTTTACCTAACCCTGTAGGCAGGGCCTGTCGTATTCCTTGAGAAGTATGGTATATGCCTTTGCAGTTCAAACTCCTGAAGGAGATTGATGTTTGAAATAGGAAGGGGGCCCAGGAAGGGTGGGGTGGAATCAGAAAGAGAGACATACAAAGTATTCAAGTATAACCATATATCAAGAGTAAGATTGCAGAGACTCTTGGAATTACTTCCCCATTTAGTGGAATGAGGTATCCCTCCAGCTGATCTGATCCAACAATTCAATTGTATGGCATATGCTCTTGCAGATTTGAAATCCAACAGAAAAGGAATTCAAGAATCTTACCTGCTGTAAAATAATTCAAAAACTACACATTGAGAGGAGGGGAGCACCATAGTAGAAGGCAAAATGTATATTACAATGAGTGAAGTAGAATGCTACTGGAAGAAGCAAAGATCACCAGCGTTGAAGCAATGATTCTTCAACATCAACTTCGTTGGACTGGTCATGTTGTGCGGATGCCTGATTATCGTCTTCCAAAGCAACTACTCTATTCGAACTTAAAAATGGAAAGCGTAATGCTGGTGGTCAACAAAAGAGGTTTAAAGACTCTCTCAAGGCAAATCTTTAAAAATGTAGTATAAACACCAACAACTGGGAAACACTGGCCTGCGAGCGCTCCAACTGGAGAACAGCCTTTACCAAAGGTGTCATGGGCTTTGAAGACACTCGAACTCAGGACGCAAGGGAGAAACGTGCTAAGAGGAAGACACGCTTGGCAAATCCACACCGTGATCAACTCCCACCCGGAAACCAATGTCCCCACTGTGGAAGGACGTGTGGATCCAGAATTGGTCTCCACAGTCACTTACGGACTCACTGTTAAAACCATTACAGGTAGGTAGCCGTGTTGGTCTGCCATAGTCAAAACAAAATAAAAAATAAAAAAACATCCCAAGCCAACTCCGACCTCTCTCACCGCCAAACGAGCACAAGCAAACAACAGAGAACCTACATAAACAATGCTGACACCAAACCCTACTCATATCAAGTAAAAAAGAAACACAGTCACCCCACCCCACCTACCTCCCCGTCCCACCCACTTCTTCCCCCCTTCCCCCCTTTCTCTTCTAATGTCTCACCAACACTGACATAAAAATGTTGTATGAAAAAGCTTGAGAAAGACATTGTACTACCTTTGAAAATCTTTAATAAAAAAATAAAAAAATAAAAAATCTCCAGTAGCACCTTAGAGACCAACTAAGTTTGTTCTTGGTATGAGCTTTCGTGTGCATGCACACTTCTTCAGATACACTGAAACGGAAGTCACCAGACCCTTAAATATAGTGAGGGAGTGGTGGGAAGGATTGGCTGATAGGTGAGGAAAACCTGTTGACGACTGTTAACGACTGCAATTGGTCTTACAGGAAAAAGCAAGGGGTGAGAAGGTTAAAAATAGCTTTGTTATGTATAATGAGATAAGAATCCAATGTCTCTATTCAGACCAGGTCTCCCTATGGTTTTAAGTTTGGTAATTGTTTTGTTTTGTTTTGTTTTGTTTTGTTTTGTTTTGTTTTGTTAAAACCGTGTTTATGGAAGACAATCTTACTTGTCTACAAGGGATCGCCAAAGTAGAAGAAAGAAGAGACACAGAATGCACACTTTGGCTTTCCTTTGTTCTTCAAAAGACACAAACTAAGTCCAAATCTAGGAGACAGAGAATACAGTAGTACTTCAGAAGTCAAACGTTCCGGAAGTCTGTTTGGCTTCCAAAACCTTCAGAAGCTGCGGAAGGCCACGTCGGACGTTCGGGTTCCAAAGAATGTTCAGAAACCGAAACACTCACTTCTGGGTTTGCGGCATTTGGGAGCTGAAACGTTCAACTTGCAAAGCATTTGGGAGCCAAGGTATGACTGTGCCTACCTACTGTGAACATACATTATAGAGGTCATGCAAAGCACATGCAAATCCAACTTTGTGGTTTACTGCTGGCTTGCTCTTTGACATGTGACGTGTGGGAATCCCTTGCAGATTACCATGGTGTGTGGAGACAGGTAGTCAGGGAGGAGTGCAGAGGGAAGAAATGTCGGGGTGCATCTACATCGGGCAAACTCCTCCATTGTCTCCCAAGATGCCAACCACGAGGTTCCATCTGACATGGGGGCTTATGAGAAGAAGTCAGCGGCAGGCTGAAGGAAGAGCTCTTGCCATTGGCTCTGCCTCATTAAATTGCCACAGTGCCCTGCCCTCTTCTCTCAGAGTCTCCAGGGACCTGGTAACCCTCAGTAGAAACTTGTAAGTCCCATTCCCAAGAGAACATCTGCATCTGAAAGAAAATAAATTTCTTAGGGAATCGGCACCATCAAATGAAAATGCAAAATCAGACGCTCAGGGTAGATTCTATATAAAACCATGCCCTTTGCCTCCAACACACAATGAATAATAATAAAAAAATGATATAAAGAAGCAATGAACATTCAATGTTTCATATTTAAAATATGTTTTTGTGAGGGAAAACAATGGGGCATAGAAATGGAGCTGAAAGGTTCTCAAAGGATAATGCCAGCAACTGCAAGATGTTAGCGGCATTGTCATCCAGGTTTCAAGGCAGGTTTTTAATTTTCTCATGAATTGCGGCGGCTGGGGCGAATGCCGCCATGAAAATTCATTAGAAAAAGGGGGGGAGGGGAGTAAACTTGCACTAAGATCCGCTCCACTCTTTGGAAACTTTCTGCACTTGTTTTTTTGGGGGGAGAGGGAGGTGGTCTTCCTGCCAAGCCTCACCTGCGTCAAGTGATAATCTACCCAGAAATGTTATGAAATCGGGAGCTTCTTCTGTTTCATAGCAGTACCCAGGGGGTACAGGTGAAACTCGAAAAATTAGAATACCGTGGAAAAGTCCATTTATGTAAGCAATTGTTTTCATTAGCTACTGGAGTTTAATATATGAGATAGACTCATGACATGCAAAGCGAGATATGTCAAGCCTTTGTTTGTTATAATTGTGATGATTATGGCGTACAGCTGATGAAAACCCCAAAGTTGAATTGTTAATTTGGGGTTCTCACCAGCTGTGCCATAATCATCACAATTATAACAAATAAAGGCTTGACATATCTCGCTTTGCATGTCATGAGTCTATCTCATATATTAGTTTCACCTTTTAAGTTGAATTACTGAAAGAAATGAACCTTTCCACAATATTCTAATTTTTCGTGTTTCATCTGTATTTCTCCTCCTCTAGAAACGGGAAAGTGATTTGAAAAGATGGCTTTGAAAGTAATAAGAGAAATAAAAATCTCACTGCATATTTCTCACTCGGAGCCTAAATTGTTGGCTTATCCAGGCAGAACAAGTGGAGGGGAAGCAGGCGAGAGCTGTAGCGGCTCCTTTTCTCGCTGAATCAAGAGCATCCTGTTTAGCACTGATGTAATTTCTACCATATTGAGTAAGTGGGAAAGTGATGTAATTTGCCTGGTTTATGGCCTGCTGTGAAGCGGAGGAGATCTATTTTGCCGGCATGAACATCCTCAAAACCCCAGCAAAGAACCACCTTTACAAGCCAGGGAAGACCAGACCAGCTGAAGTCTGTTCCATGTCCAACATAGGTCTATTCCAACAGGGTTTCCCCCCTGAATGCTTTCCAAAAAGAATACGCATGCACACCAGTGCTGTCAAGTATCCCGTTTCCCCCGGGAATCTCCCTTATTTCAAGCAGTTTCCCGCTGCTATCCCTTATTTTTTATATCCCTTTAATTTCCCGTTTTTTCAAAGGAAGCAGCTCCTCTCCCTCCCCCTGCTGGCCAGGGACTGGGAAGACCTCGCCTCCTTGCAGCCTCAAAGCAAGCGGGAGCCATTTCCCGCGCTTACAGGCGTCGTAGCCCACGGGCAGCGTTTCCAAAATACAGTAAGCCTACTGCGCGCGTTCACACCAGTGCCGCCCACTTTTGCTTCTGGCTCCGCCCACCACTGCCATGTGACTGTCCCCGGGATAGGTGAGGCTGCTGATCCCTTATTTTCAAATCCGAAACTTGACAGCTAAGATGCACACACACATACACACAATTATCATCTAAACTGTACGCACTCCACCTGCAAAATAGCAGTTTCCAGGTGTTTCCATGCATTTCAACCCGAAAGCAGGTATGTTTGCTTTTTGCACAAATTTTTAAACTTAAAATACGCCACTTTGGGCACGTTTTTGGGACCAAACTAGCAGACAGCTTCCGGGTCATGTGGCCAGCATGACTAAACCGCTTCCGGCAAAGCCAGAGCAGCGCACGGAAACACCGTTTACCTTCCCGCTGGAGCGGTACCTATTTATCTACTTTCACTTTGACGTGCTTTCGAACTGCTAGGTTGGCAGGAGATGGGACCGAACAGCAGGAGCTCACCCTGTGGTTGGTCTTTGGGGTTTTCTACTTCCTCTGCCGCAATCATCCGACGTGAAGTTCACAAATCTTCTTTACGCAGTACAACAGGGCAGTGAGTGCTATTGTGCAGGTTGTCCTCCCTCACCAGAACCACGGGAGTGGAGGAGGCGAGTGTGCGCAGGGGTAGCAGGCGAGAGACTTTGTAGGCATTATACTCCACTTGGTACTTGCAGCAGGGGTCAAATTGTCAAGAGATCTCATAGAGCAGGCATCGGCAAACTCGGCCCTCCAGATGTTTTGGGACTACAACTCCGATCACACCTAGCTAACAGGACCAGTGATCAGTGATGATGGGAATTGTAGTCCCAAAACATATGGAGGGCCAAGTTTGGCTATGCTTGCCATAGAGCAGAGGTCAGCAACCTTTTTCAGCAGGGGGCCTGTCCACCGTCCCTCAGACCATGTGGGGGGGGCAGACTTTTTTTTTTTTGGAGGGGGAATGAATCATAGAATCATAGAGTTGGAAGAGACCCCAAGGGCCATCCAGTCCAACCCCCTGCCAAGCAGGAAACACCATCAAAGCATTCCTGACAGATGGCTGTCAAGCCTGCTTAAAGACCTCCAAAGAAGGAGACTCCACCACACTCCTTGGCAGCAAATTCCACTGTCCAACAGCTCTCACTGTCAGGAAGTTCTTCCTAATGTTTAGGTGGAATCTTCTTTCTTGTAGTTTGAATCCATTGCTCTGTGTCCGCTTCTCTGGAGCAGCAGAAAACAACCTTTCACCCTCCTCTATATGACATCCTTTTATATATTTGAACATGGCTATCATATCACCCCTTAACCTTCTCTTCTCCAGGCTAAACATACCCAGCTCCCTAAGCCGTTCCTCATAAGGCATCGTTTCCAGGCCTTTGACCATTTTGGTTGCCCTCTTCTGGACACGTTCCAGCTTGTCAGTATCCTTCTTGAACTGTGGTGCCCAGAACTGGACACAGTATTCCAGGTGAGGTCTGACCAGAGCGGAATACAGTGGTACTATTACTTCCCTTGATCTAGATGCTTACTTGATTGTTGTTGTTCAGTCGCAGTCATGTGTACTATTACTTCCCTTGATCTAGATGCTATACTCCTATTGATGCAGCCCAGAATTGCATTGGCTTTTTTAGCTGCTGCATCACACTGTTGACTCATGTCAAGTTTGTGGTCTACCAAGACTCCTAGATCCTTTTCCCATGTACTGCTCTCACAAATAACCCAGAGGTGCATTTTAAATAAAAGGATACATTCTACTCGTGTAAAAACACAGATTCCTGGACTGTCCACGGGCCGGATTTAGAAAGCGATTGGGCCAGGTCTGCCCCCCGGGCCTTAGGTTGCCTACCCCTGCCATAGAGGGTGCAGCAGGCTATGCTGAGGATACCAGCAGGCAAAGAGATGTAATGGGAGTAATCGACGGGAACAGCCAGGGGGGCGAAGAGGCAAGCTGTGCCAGGTAGCACGGCCGTCTTGTGCAGCCAATTCCCAACAGTGATCCAGCAGGCACCCTCTTCCCCAATACGCATGGGCTCAATCACAATGTATTTGTACTGAGCCTCCAAGGCCTGCTCCAGCTTGCGCTCAAACAGCTCCAGAGCATTCTTGCCGTGGTAGATTTTGCGAACGACGTAACAGTCCATGGCAGAAATGGTGACCTTCTCCCTCCCGCTGGAGCTGCCGGGCCCGTGAGCCTCCTTCCCCGTGCCGCCATCTTGGAGAGATTCGCTTCCGAAAATATACATATAAGTGGTTTAAAACTGTTTTTAACATTGTGTTTTCATGTTAGAACCCACCCAGGGACCTTGGGGCAGGTACAATGATAATTATATGGGGGCTGCATTTCCTGCTGGAGGGATGTCATCACAAACCGGAGGCAGCCTCACCCTGACAACAAGCCCCATTAATTTCAATGGCAAAAAAAGAAGTCTCTGTGGGGCTTTAATGACAGGAACACGCTTAATTTCTTCTGTAAAGCAACAAGGACTCTTGAAATGAGCTTAGCATACCTAAGCAAGGGAATCCTGGAGCCTCGATAATGAGAAGGCCCTTCTCTAGGCTTGCCTTTCCTACTTGTCATGTTGTTGTTGTTGTTGTTCAGTCGTTCAGTGGTGTCCGACTCTTCGTGACCCCATGGACCAGAGCATGCCAGGCACGCCTATCCTTCACTGCCTCCCGCAGTTTGGCCAAACTCATGCCAGTCGCTTCGAGAACACTGTCCAACCATCTCATCCTCTGTCGTCCCCTTCTCCTTGTGCCCTCCATCTTTCCCAACATCAGGGTCTTTTCCAGGGAGTCTTCTCTTCTCATGAGGTGGCCAAAGTACTGGAGCCTCAACTTCAGGATCTGTCCTTCTAGTGAGCACTCAGGGCCGATTTCCTTGAGAATGGATAGGTTTGATCTTCTTGCAGTCCATGGGACTCTCAAGAGCATAATTCAAAAGCATCAATTCTTCGGCGATCAGCCTTCTTTATGGTCCAGCTCTCACTTCCGTACATTACTACTGGGAAAACCATAGCTTTAACTATACGGACCTTTGTCGGCAAGGTGATGTCTTTGCTTTTTAAGATGCTGTCTAGGTTTGTCATTGCTTTCCTCCCAAGAAGCAGGCGTCTTTTAATTTCGTGACTGCTGTCACCATCTGCAGTGATCATGGAACCCAAGAAAGTAAAATCTCTCACTGCCTCCATTTCTTCCCCTTCTATTTGCCAGGAGGTGATGGGACCAGTGGCCATGATCTTAGTTTTTTTGATGTTGAGCTTCAGACCATATTTTGCGCTCTCCTCTTTCACCCTCATTAAAAGGTTCTTTAATTCCTCCTCACTTTCTGCCATCAAGGTTGTATCATCAGCATATCTGAGGTTGTTGATATTTTTTCCGGCAATCTTAATTCCGGTTTGGGATTCATCCAGTCCAGCCTTTCGCATGATGAATTCTGCATATAAGTTAAATAAGCAGGGAGACAATATACAGCCTTGTCGTACTCCTTTCCCAATTTTGAACCAATCGGTTGTTCCTACTTGTCATAGGAGAGATGATAACAAGAGTCCTCCTTAATCCCCTGGCTTCCTTTGTAGACATTACAGAGTTGCTCCTCACTCCTGAATTAACCAGCTCAAGACAAAGGTTGTACCCACTTGCAAAGGGAGTGGATAGCAAAACAGCCCCCATTGCCTGAGCTTGAGTTTTCTAAGGAACCTGGAAGGACACACTAGTAAAAAATCAGACAGATATCCCGGCCCAGTCGTCAGTTACTTGGAGGTGACTCCTAATTAAAAAAGTGGCATATGGTTAACCTTTCTCCAGCAATTCCCCCACCGCCTACCGCAATAAAAACGACTCTGATATCATAAAGCATTACGGCTTCATTTTCAGCCCCAGCACAAAGTGGCCGTAGAGATGTAAAACCTAAGATAGTGAAACAATTTCCATCAGCGACTCTCCCTTTATCTCTTGGTTTTATTATAGCTCAAAGTACTGATGCAAGTGGGGGGGGAAATGGACTTGTTAGCAAATTATATGTTCGGTCTCAGTACAGATCCCGTATTGCACATCTTTAATGTCCGTAACTAGCTGTAATGGACCTGACTGGTGCAGGGCTATCGGGCCCAGCAGATGCTGTATAATGGGCAAGAAAAAATGAACTGGGAACATCAAAGTGCAAACTCCACTCTGTCATGGATCTCACTTGGTGACCTTGGTTTCAGTCCCTACCTCCCAGCCAAACCTGCACCACCAGGTTGTTGGGACAAAATCGGAGCGATGGGGCGACAACCCCATGTCCTCTGCCCTGAGCTCCTTGTGATAAGATCAGTGGGTCCGTGTGAGGGGAGAGATTTCAGGCTTGTGCCATCTGATTTTGTGTTTTAGCAAAACCCCGAGATCCACCAGCTACAGCCAAGCGCAAAGGACAGAATTACGAAGCAACGCGTTGCCGCCGCGCACGGGGATTTATTTCTCTGTTACACTGTGTTAACAAAAAATCCATTCCCGGTTTCCTCTGCCTTTCTTCATCTCAGCGGCCCTATTGAGGTAGAGACTTAAGTTATCGTTGCTATTGTTAAAGATCTGGGAGTGAGAAATCCTTGCCAATCTACTGCAAATCACCCAGAGACCTAGCGGTAGATCCAGATCTACCCTTTCCACACTCCTGGCATGAAGCAGCAAGCTTGCTACGCTTTGTCCTGTGAATGCACTACAGCGGTAGCTCGGTTTTCGAACAGCTTAGTTCCCGGATAACTCGGAACCCGAATGCTGCAAACCCGGAAGTACAGTGGTGCCTCGCAAGACGAAATTAATTCGTTCTGCGAGTGCTGTCGTATAGCGAATTTTCCGTCTTGCGAAGCACCAACGGGAGAATAGCGGTTTGACGGGGGGGGGAATCGGAAATTTTTTCGTCTTGCGAGGCAAGCCCACTGAAAAATTCGTCTTGCAAGACAACCTTCCGTTAGCGAATGCCTTTCGTCTAGCGAGTTTTTCGTCTAGCAAGGCATTCGTCTAGCGGGGTACCACTGTAGGTGTTCCGGTTTTTGAACTTTGCCCCCGAAGCCGAACGTGTTCCTGAGCTTCCGTTTTCACTGTTGCGTAGCTCATTTCAGTCCCCGTCCCCCCCATCATAATAAAGGCTATTTTCATCCCGTTTGTATTCATGAGCAGCTAATTTAAGCCCCCCCTCCCCCGGCATCGTAATTAAAGCCTTCCGTTTCTGATTGCAGTGTTCTGAGGTGATATTTGGTGCTTTCGTTTATGCTATTTTTTGCGTTTTTGTTTGTGCGTCATTTTCATTTTTATGACTTGGCTTGCTTTTCATTTTATGATTGATTGATTGATTGATTGTGTGACTGCGGAAATGGATAAAAGCCCCCCATCCAAACAATGACTATCATCAGTGCAGGTATGAAAAAAATAATTTTTACCATCTACAATACAATCTTATTTATTAGTACAGTACATTGATTATTGCTTTCATTTATGGATCAATGGTCTCGTTAGATAGTAAAATTCATGTTAAATTGCTGTTTTAGGGGTTGTTTTTAAAAGTCTGGAACGGATTAATCCATTTTGCATTACTTTCTATGGGAAAGCGTGCCTTGGTTTTGGAACGCTTTGGTTTTGGAACAGACTTCCGGAACCGATTAAGTTTGAGAACCAAGGTAACACTGTATTTGCATTGAAATTAACCCCCCCAATAGTCATCAACTCCAGAGGAAAAGTATTCCTCAGGAGCACAGCAGGGAAGGAAAGGGTTACCTGTCCTTTCATACTACAGTGTTACCTTGGTTTAAGAACAGCTTAGTTTATGAACAACTTGGATTAATAACACTGCAAACCCGGAAGTAGGTGTTTTGGTTTGTGAACTTCGCTTGGAAGTAGAACATGTTCCGCTTCCTGTTGAGTGTAAATTGAGTCCCCCACTGCTATGGGAAAGCACGCCTTGGTTTAAGAACGCTTTGGATTAAGAATGGACTTCCGGAAGGATAATCACATCCCAACCAAGAAAGAATGGCTGAGTAAGTTGGCTGAATATTTAGAGTTGGCAGAGTTGACCAATATGATAAGACAAAAACCAAAAAAAAAGTTAACTCAAAATCAATGGAAGTGTTTTAATGGATATCTAAGTAAGCAAGGACCAAGTGAGAGGTTTTGGTTGTGTTTAGAGTAGTGTGTTTAAAGTTGATTAATATCAGAATAATGTATGGTGTAGGAAAGGGTGGCATAAAATGTTTAGATAGCTACAGGTAGTGAAATGCAGCGGTGGAAGTCAACTGTTGTAATTTTAAAAGTAAATTTTCTTTTTCTTTTTTCTCTTTTCTCTTTCTTTTTTCTTCTTCTTTCTTTCATATTGTGTAAATTAGATTGTTTATGTAAATTTGTAATACTGTGTGTGTGTGTATATATATACATATACATACATATACCCGATACACACACACACACACACACACACACACATATATGTGGGTGGGTGGGTGTGGGAATACGCTCCGGCGCTCCTGCGCACAGCCGCTGCCCTGCTGATCCCTCTGTGCTGCCGCGCACGGAGGGAGGAAGTAGATCCGGCCGCAAACATGGAGCTACGCTTGATAGAGTTGCCTTCACTCTGGGAAAAGTGCGCCAGGAAGTGCCCTGAGTATAACGTCCCCTGGAGCTATTTCCCGCCAGGAAGTGCTCTTGTGTTTAATGGTTATTGGTTGTTTGAATGCTTACGTCAATGTACAAATTTTTAATAAAAAGCCCCTACCTCTGGCCGAGAGGAAGAGAAGGCTCACTCGCTGTTCTGGAGTGCACTATAATCTAGGACTGCAGTCTCTTTATTTCTTCATTTCCTTTGTTCTGGGGCCCTCCTCTGCTGCTTCAGCCCTGAACTTCCTATTCTCTCTTCTAAACCTCACGACCTATAGAATTGTTGGAGCAGGCTACTCCTATATCTAGATCAAGGGAAGTAATAGTACCACTATATTCTGCTCTGGTCAGACCTCACCTGGAATACTGTGTCCAGTTCTGGGCACCACAGTTCAAGAAGGATACTGACAAGCTGGAACGTGTCCAGAGGAGGGCAACCAAAATGGTCAAAGGCCTGGAAACAATGCCTTATGAGGAACGGCTTAGGGAGCTGGGTATGTTTAGCCTGGAGAAGAGAAGGTTAAGGGGTGATATGATAGCCATGTTCAAATATATAAAAGGATGTCATATAGAGGAGGGAGAAAGGTTGTTTTCTGCTGCTCCAGAGAAGCGGACACGGAGCAATGGATTCAAACTACAAGAAAGAAGATTCCACCTAAACATTAGGAAGAACTTCCTGACAGTGAGAGCTGTTCGACAGTGGAATTTGCTGCCAAGGAGTGTGGTGGAGTCTCCTTCTTTGGAGGTCTTTAAGCGGAGGCTTGACAGCCATCTGTCAGGAATGCTTTGATGGTGTTTCCTGCTTGGCAGGGGGTTGGACTGGATGGCCCTTGTGGTCTCTTCCAACTCTATGATTCTATGATATAAAAATGGACTTCTGGAACGGATTAAGTTCGTAAACCAAGGTACCACTGTATTCGTCTCAGGATTGCATGAATATTGTTTGTTACTGGGTACTGGTGCTATAATGCCTCTCCACTTTTTCTTTATGCTTGGTGGTTCTTAAATTGTTACTGCAAAAGCAACCCTCAAAATGCCCCCGGAAAGTTCTGCAGTTCACAGACAAGTTGTTCCCTCGAAGGAAGGAAATATTAACAATGCTGGGGGCAGACAACTTGAACTGTGCATGATGACCACCGAAGCTTCTGATCTGGAGTCACTTTTTCCTTGGAGACAACTTTTCTATTAAAAAAATAAAAATAATGCTCCCCCTATTCTCATTTTATACGGACAAAATATTGGTAGCTATTGGGTTAGATTCATCCCAAGGCATATTCCAGCAACTCCAAAATGAGAATAACATTTTGGCTCAGCTGCATTTGCTCAGGTCCAATAAAAAGACGCAAAAGGAGGAGGAGGAGGAGGAGAAGGAGGAGGAGGAGGAGGAGGAGGAGGAGGAGTTTGGATTTGATATCCCGCTTTTCACTACCCGAAGGAGTCTCAAAGCGGCTAACATTCTCCTTTCCCTTCCTCCCCCACAACAAACACTCTGTGAGGTGAGTGGGGCTGAGAGACTTCAGAGAAGTGTGACTAGCCCAAGGTCACCCAGCAGCTGCATGTGGAGGAGGGGAGACGCGAACCCGGTTCCCCAGATTACGAGTCTACAGCTCTTAACCACTACACCACACTGGTGTCGCTAGTTTCCCAAAAACAAACCTTTGTACAAGATTTGAGATTATGCAACAGGAGATGTTTCCAGGGCAAATATTAAAGTACATAGGCATGGACGAGCAAATGCAGGAGTCCTCAGCCTTTTGGCTTGGTGGGCACATCTGGAAATTTGAGATACAGTCGTCATACATTGTGTTACGATCGCTGCGGGATGCGACCGGCGCGGGTTACAGATGCGCTGAACCCAGAAGTACCGGAACGGGTTACTTCCAGGTTCAACGGTTCACGCATGCGCAGACGTGCGCAATGATGTTAATGCGCATACGCAGAAGCACCGAATTGCAACTGTGCGTGCGCAGAAGCGGCGCTGCAGGTTGCGGACTGCTCAGGATGCGAACGGGGCTCCGGAACGGATCCCGTTCGCATCTAGAGGTACCACTGTACCGCATTGTGAAAAAGTATGCAGTGAGCACTACCACAAAATTGTTTCCATGACAGCTAGCAACTGACTGCTCTAGGGGTGCTGCTAGAACAATGGCTATCCCAACTGCCACAGGGAAAGTCCAAGCACATTTACGGACTTAATTCGAAACTGTATGTCACAGGCTCAGGTTAGACAACAGCGATACGGGTCACACACCTTCAAGAGCAAACAAAGTGCCGTATTTTTCGCTGCATAGGACGCTCTGGACCATAGGGCGCACCATGTTTTTAGAGGAGGAAACAAGAAAAAAAATATTTTTCTGGTTTTCCTCCTCTAAAACCCATGTTGTTTTTTTTAGAATCAGCTCAAAGTTTTGCAGCTTTTTTTGCAAAGGGAAAAGCCCTGCTTTTTTGAGGATCAGTTCAGATTTGTGCAGCTTTTGCAAAGGGGGAAAAGCATTGCTTACAAACCAGTAAGCACCAGTACAAACCAGTACAGACCAGTAAGCACCAGCAGGTAATAGGAAGCAAGAGGAAAGCAAACCAGTACAAACCAGTAAGCACCAGTACAAACCAGTACGCACCAGTAAGCACCAGTACAAACCAGTACGCACCAGCAAGTAATAGGAAGCAAGAGGAAAGCGAACCAGTACAAACCAGTAAGCTTACTAACTTACAAACTTACTAACTTACGCAAACTTACTCAACTTACTAACTTACGCAAACTTACTAACTTACGCAAACTTACGCAAACTTACTAACTTACGCAAACTTACTAACTTACGCAAACTTACGCAAACTTACTAACTTACGCAAACTTACTAACTTACTAACTTACGCAAACTTACTAACTTACGCAAACTTACGCAAACTTACTAACTTACGCAAACTTACTAACTTACGCAAACTTACTAACTTACGCAAACTTACTAACTTACGCAAACTTACGCAAACTTACTAACTTACGCAAACTTATTCAAACTTACTAAAACTTACTAACTTACTCAAACTTACAAACCAGTACAGACCAGTAAGCACCAGTAGAAACCAGTAAGCACCAGCAAGTAATAGGAAGCAAGAGGAAAGCCAAACAGTACAAACCAGTAAGCACCAGTACAAATCAGTACAGACCAGTAAGCACCAGCAAGAGGAAAGAAAACCAGTACAAACCAGTAAGCACCAGTAAGCACCAGTAGGTAATAGGAAGCAAGAGGAAAGCCAACCAGTACAAACCAGTAAGCACCAGTACAAACCAGTACAGACCAGTAAGCACCAGCAAGAGGAAAGCAAACCAGTACAAACCAGTAAGCACCAGTAAGCACCAGTAGGTAATAGGAAGCAAGAAGAAAGCAAACCAGTAAGCACCAGCAAGTAATAGAAAGCGAGAGGAAAAGTAACAGAAAGCCCCAAATGGCTGAAAAACTCAATTTCCCAGGATCCTCAGCCCTCGCAAAGGAACTACTGTGCAAGGGGCCTGGGCGGGGCAGGAAGGGAGCTAGCTCCCTTATCTCCCTCCCCGATCTCTTGCAATCAGCTGTTGAGCGGGTTCCTTTCAACACTCTCTTTCCCTCTTGTTAGCCTTTAGCTCTTTCTAAAACAGAAAAAGCAGGATCTGCCTTTCCCCCCTGGGCAATTTGGCTCCAGGGACCATGCATTCGCTCCATAAGACGCACAGACATTTCCCCTTACTTTTTAGGAGGGAAAAAGTGCTTCTTAAGGAGCAAAAAATACGGTAAGTCTCTTCTACCAGCTTTGGGGCTCTCAGAGTTTGCCACAATTTCCCCCCCTTCTTATCTAGGCAACATAAAGGTAAAAGGTAAAGGACCCCTGGGCGGTTAAGTCCAGTCAAAGGCAACTATGTGGTTGAGGCACTCATCTCACTTTCAGACTTCCCAGGTCATTTTAATGTATTTTTAATATTTGTTGGAAGACGCCCAGAGTGGCTGGGGAAACCCAGCCAAATGGGAAGGGTACAAACAAATTATTATTATTATTATTATTATTATTATTATTATTATTATTATTATTATTTGGCCAGCATGACTAAACCGCTTCTGGTGCAACGGAACACCGTGACAGAAACCAAAGCACATGGAAACACCGTTTGTCTTCCTGCCACAGTGGCACCTATTTATCTACTTGCACTAGTGTGCTTTCGAACTGCTAGGTTAGCAGGAAGCTGGGACAGAGCAACGGGAGCTCACCCCGTCGCGGGGATTCGAACCGCCAACCTTCTGATCGGCAAGCCCAAGAGGCTCAGCTACCCGATACATCCAAATCGAAGACATGACAGACATTTCTAACATTCGTAGTTGCATTTCAACGAAAAGAGGCGACAATCAAGACGTGTTTTTGAATGTTTTCAAACGAGCACATGTATGTTGAGGGCAGAGGCTGCAGTCAAAATCCTGTGTGCTCACCATCTCTATGCTGCTGCACCTTGTTCTACCTGTTGGGCTGGTCTCATTCGTTAGGTAGGATAAGGCATTGTCCTTGAGGCAGCAGATTTTATAGTTGGGGGGAGCATCAATCCCTTTGGGTCATGGAATATCTTGAGCTGCCTCTGCACCTTGCTTCCAAACTTTTGCCTTTCCCCTCTCCCATTTTGACACATCCTGTGGCCAAGTGCTATTATTGGATGCAGCTAGAGCCAGTTTCCTTTAGCTGAATGCACTGTGCGCCCCCAGCCCAGTCCTCCCCCCACCCCAGTCTCTCCAGGCACAGGGAGCTCTAACACCCATGCTGCGTTCCTTGAACAAATTTTGTACTCCATTCCCCTGGTCTCTCCAAAAGCTATGAAATGCATTTGCAGAATAACTAAAAGACCAGCATTTTTTTTTTTTATGTGCAGTCCTAACTCGCAATATTGGGAATTTTGAATCGGGAACTGTATGTGAGACTTTTCTCCAACTGCCTTTGTTGTTTGTTGGAACGCATTTTTGTGTGTGTGTGTGTGTGTGTGTGTGCGCGCGCGCGCGCTTGAAAGTGCTTTGATGGCTCACTTGGGTGTGAGATTCCCTCCTGCCAGCTTTCTCAAACCAAGAGATTTTGTGCTGTCCTTATCATCCAGTGCATAAACATCACATTGTGGGGACTGTAAACACAGGAAAAGTTCAGGACAGAAATGAATACAGGATGGTGCTGTTTTTGCCAGGAAATTTTTTGTTCCTAACAGGATATAGTCTTATAAATCTTTAGGCACGTGCATATTAAAACAATTTAAAATGTCACTGGGCAAATTGGGAACTTAAAACTCGGGGTGCAAGGCCATCCAGCGCCAGATAAGGCAATGCTAAATCCACTGGAAACAAAACAAGTATGACTTCAGAAGATAAATGTTTGGCTTGTGGGCTCAAAGTATGCTGTGTTAACGGGCCGTGTTGAATTATTGTTGCTTTAAAAACTATGCATTTATCTGGGGAAAGGTTTATAAGACTGCAGAGAAAAGGAGAGGAGGAGATAGAGGTCACTCAGGATGAAGATTTTTTCTCTTTTTTTTTTTTAAAAAAAATATTATTAATTTTTATTATTTAGATGACCAACAACCCAGACAAAAACAGTGAATTCCCTCCAGGCGGTCGATACATTGGATATACATGAACAATGAAACATATTCGACTCAGCCCCTTACTTACAAAGAAATTATTGGGGGGGGGGTTGGCATCTGGTCAGTGTGTATTCTAATATGTAATGTAAAATGATGTTATTTTCTTTAATCTCATATAAAATTTAATAAAATTTATTTTAAAAAAGAAGTGGCTAACTGCTTTTAGGGTCTTATGGTTATTACCGCATATCAGATTGTACCGCCTGCATATTCCTTCCCATCCTACAACTGCCCGCCAAATCTCAGCAGGGAAGAAGACAGAAAAACAATAGGAAGGTTTGGATATAAGTCTTATCTTAAATCAATACTAGGGGGCTCACAGTGGGGTCTTTTGTGACTACAATGCTTTCTGGGGCAGGCTGTTGCTGTTGGTTTTTCCCCCCCAGCAGCTGCTGATCTTGCAACCCTCCTCAGCAGAGGACAGGAAAAGCGCTGCTCCCTCATTACACAGGGAGAAAAGGAAGAAGTAGAACTTCAGCCAAATATCTCAGAGTGCAGAGTAATGTCAGTGTCAATTCAAAAGGTTTTTCAGTCCAGGCTTGAGGGGTTGTGGCTTGTTTGACTTGCCCCAGGGGAGCTGCTTCTCCATTTCTGACTCCCCAGTAGGTAGTTTTGGAATGCAATGCAATTTTTGCAGCTGCGGCGATCCCTACAGGACTCAAATCCCAGAGAAGCAAGGAGGGCTTTTCCATTAAAGGTAAAGGGACCCCTGACCATTAGGTCCAGTCGCGGACAACTCTGGGGTTGCGGCGCTCATCTCGCTTTATTGGCCGAGGGAGCCAGCGTACAGCTTCCGGGTCATGTGGCCAGCATGACTAAGCCGCTTCTGGCGAACCAGAGCAGCGCATGGAAACGCCGTTTACCTTCCCGCCGGAGCGGTACCTATTTATCTACTTGCACTTTGACGTGCTTTCGAACTGCTAGGTTGGCAGGAGCAGGGACCGAGCAACGGGAGCTCACCCCGTTGCGGGGATTCGAACCGCCGACCTTCCGATTGGCAAGCCCTAGGCTCTGTGGTTTAACCCACAGCACCACCCATGGATGTGCATGCCTTGGAGGCAGACCGGAGTTCACACATCTCTCCCAGGAATGCTGTTTTTCTACTGCTGCATCAGTTACAGGCAGACAGAAAGCTCAACCCATTCACTCCCTTGCATATGCACAGACCCTTGGAAGACATTTGTCTTTGATCAATCAATCAATCACTGCTTAAAATGCTTGGATATCTACTATGAGCCATACAGAACTCTTCCTCAGGCTGAGCATTTCAAGCTAAACTTGCCTTTGCGATGCAGCTGGCCATTCTGGTTGGCCATGAATCCAAATGGGTGGGTGCTGGCCAACTCGTCCCTCTCCTTTTTCATATGATTCATGCATTGACTACACCAGATGATCATGAGCTTAGGGTGGTTTCGGACAGTCACTATTTTGTGGGAGGGATTCAATCACACTCCAGAACTTTAAAGGTAAAGGGACCCCTGACCATTAGGTCCAGTCATGGGTGACTTTGGGGTTGTGGTGCTCATCTTGCTTTACTGGCCAAGGGAGCCGGCGTACAATTTCCGGGTCATGTGGCCAGCATGACTAAGCCGCTTCTGGCAAACCAGAGCAGCGCACGGAAATGCCGTTTACCTTCCCGCCAGAGCCTATTTATCTACTTGCACTTTGACGTGCTTTCGAACTGCTAGGTGGGCAGGAGCAGGGACCAAGCAACAGGAGCTCACCCCATCACGGGGATTCGAACCGCCAACCTTCTGATCAGCAAGCCCTAGGCTCTGTGGTTTGCTCTGTGACTTGCTCAATTACAATGGATGAAAGCACTCAGATGGCCTACAGCAACAAATCCACTTTTAAAAAATGAAATGAAATGAACTTTTTGCTGTTTAAGAAAGTGATGAGGAAATGTGTTGGTGGAAACAAATGAATAACAGAAAGACCTGCAAACACCCCACAAGCAAATCAGAATGAACAATCATTGTCATGCAACCATCCCATAAACAAATCGCAATGACTGCTCAATAAAAACCAGACATATTCAAACCACTGGGAAAGCAGATCAGGATGGATGCAAAAAAAAGGGGGGGGGAGGAAGACAAAGAAAAAAAGGAAGAGCCAGGAATAGCACCACAAATGCATATCCTCCTTTGTCCTCTCACATCTTACTTCCAGACTACCTGTTTTATTCCTAATTCATCACAATTAGTTTGCACAACTCGGCTGTTTATTGTGCAATCGTTCTGATTTGTTTGCAGGGAGGTTATACAATGTCATGTCAATCCGCTGTTAGCTCACACTTTCCTGACTGCAAAAATTTGTGGCTGTCTTTTTAAAAATATAACAACAACAACAACAGATTTGTTGCACAACAGCACCAAAACTACTTCAGATGCGCAACTCAAATTTGCTTTTAATTGAATCCCACCTTAAAAATTGGAACTTAATAGCTCAGGGGTGCCCAACCATTTTTCAAAAAGGGTCAGAGTTGATGAAGTAAACATGCGTGAGGACCAACCAAAGTTGTTGAGCTTTTTTTACGATTTTATCCCAAACTTGTTGAGTTTTTAGGATTGAACTTGTTCAGCTTTTTTAAGGATTTGACCCTGTTATAAAAAAAATAGAAAATTCTTACAACAACCCCAATAAATAAACTGCCACAGGGGCCGAATTAGGCCCCCAAAACAGACTTGGGACATGGCTGTAATAGCTAAACAATTCCCCATATATTGGTGGGGGTGGCAATATTGGGAGGGGGGGAGAGATTTCCCAGTCACCTGCAAGGTAAAACAGAACCGAGAGACTCGGGTTCCCACTCAAATGCTTCGAGGGAAGGCAACATTTACCCTTGCTAAAAGGGTGCGTCAGGTGGAGACCCCAAGATGTGAAGATACCACTGGGTGAAAGCTGGAAGGAGAAGCTTTGAACAGCCATTATACCCGGCTTCACATGCCTGCAGATTTGACAATAATACGGTTTTTTGCAGTACAGCTGCACTCTGTCTGCCCAGCTCCCCACAGAACCGCCTGCACGTCCCCTTTCCGAAATCTCACACAGATGCAGCTTTCGGCTTTCCAGCATCTGACACTGAAGCATCCCCTGTGAAGTTCCTTCCTGGCGGCCGGGGGGGGGGCGGGGAGCGGCGGCTGCCTTGCTCCCTCTAATCCACTGCTGCAGGCAAACGCCACAGCCGGGTGCCCTCTGTTTCCAGGGCATTGCAAAGTGCTCTCCCTTGCTTCTGAAGTTAATTCATCTATGTCTCCATGAAAACAAGCTCAGCTAAAGAGGCTCCTTTCATCCACTCATTATCCCTTTACCGTAATAACCTCAAACAGGGAGACTTCAAAGTGCCCCGGCCAAGTTTGATTCTAATTTGATACCAGATTGGAGGCAAGGCAAAAACCAGAGCGGAGAGTGCCGGGGGGGGGGTGCCTTCTCCAACCTCAGAGAGGGGCTTCAGTCATCTGTTCATCGCAAGACACAGTCTGGTGTTTTCTTCCTGATTTGTTGGTTCCTTCTCATACAAGCCCCCCCTCCTGCCTGCCCCATCACTCCCCCCCCCATCACTCCATCTTGGTCTAGTGACAATCCTCCTGCCAGCAGGCCCCGTTTCCAACTATTCCTCCAAGAATCTCTGCAGAGGGTCCACTTCGTTAACAACCGGCCTCTGCTGTTCACCTCCATTAATTGGAGCAATAATTAACAGAGTTGAGGCCTAGGCTGGAAAGGGCTAAGGGAGCATAAAAAGCCCTTTGGCGTCAAAACCTACTATCGCGAGCCTGAGGCAAAATTCTTTTAAAAAGGGACCCAAGTCCTGCCATTGGAATAAATTAACAAGACAAAACAAGCACACAGGAAATCATCAGGGTAGGACTACTGTGCTGTCTTAAGAAAAACAACCATTTTTTTTTCAAATTTTCCTTTGCTGAGACAACAGATATGCGGGGGACAAATGCTTATCCACACACACACACACACACACAGAACCTTATTCCTCTCCCCATCGAAAAGCTGGTTTAAGAACCTGGCTGGGAAAAAGACTTAGCATGCTTTTGTTTTCTTTTGCATTTAAATCCAAGTTGCTCAGTCTCCTGTGTTTTATTCTGAGGTGTAATGACTGACTCAAGCCACCTGGTGGGCTTCATGACCGAGAGTGGATTTGAACATGGGCCTCCCTAGTCCAGCGATAACCACTACACCCGCCAGCTCCCAAATTGGGAGGCATTTGCAGGGGTGAATTGGTGGAGGCGTGGGGGTTAAGCCCCTTCCTGCCCCCCACTTCTCCCCTGCAGGCGATCCCCACCCCTCAATCCCATACGGGGGAAATATGCGTTGGAAAGTTAGGAATCAAAAGGACGGCAGCACTGGGAGCTGCCATTTCTCCTCGGCAGCCAGCGTCAACTTTGACCCAGACCCCCCTGCAATAACAAACCTGTGGTTTTCCTGAGCAGATCCCAGCTGTCCTGTGCCATTGTTTACTATCCATTTAGGC
Source organism: Lacerta viridis (assembly GCA_900245905.1). NCBI lineage: Eukaryota > Metazoa > Chordata > Lepidosauria > Squamata > Lacertidae > Lacerta > Lacerta viridis. The sequence continues at coordinate 161,338 of OFHU01003716.1, forward strand.
CTTTCAGCCAGAGGTTGGGGTTAGATCAGGGCTCAGCAAACTTTTTCAGCAGGGGCCGGTCCACTGTCCCTCACACCTTCTTGGGGGTTAGACTATATTGGGGGGGGGGAGAATGAACAAATTCCTATGCCCCACAAATAACCCAGAGATGCATTTTAAATAAAAGCACACATTCTACTCATGTAAAAACACCAGGCAGGCCCCACAAATAACCCAGAGATGCATTTTAAATAAAAGGACACATTCTACTCATGTAAAAACATGCTGATTCCTGGACCGTCCACAGGCCAGATTGAGAAGGCGATTGGGCCAGATCCGGCCCTCGGGCCTTAGTTTGCCTACCCATGAGTTAGATACAAGACAGAAAATCCAAATAGGCTGGCAAACCTGGGCAACAGGAGAGCAGTTTGAGATGGGGCAAGGCTGGCTTTAGGGTTGTGGGTGCTTTCAGTCCACCTCATGGGTGCTGACCACCCTCTTACTCATAGGCAGGTGAGCTGTTCCGGTTTCTGCTCCCCTTCATCCCCATTGCTGCTAAACTGACAATTTGCCTGAAGGCTTAGGGCTTCCTGCCTGCACACCATTGCTTGAAAGTACCGCACAAGCTACATTAGCCCTGTTTAGGGAAGCTTTTAATGTTTAATACACTATTGTATTTTAATATTCTGTTGGAAGCCACCCAGAGTGGCTGGGGAAACACAGCCAGATGGGCAGGGTATAAATAATAATAATAATAATTATTATTATTATTAAGTTTCCAGGCCTAATTCAAAGTGCTGTTTTTGACCTATAAAGCCTTAAACTGCTCAAGAACGCGAAACCTCAAGGGCCAAATCTCCCCATATGAACCTACTCAGCGTAGGTACCAACTCCCTGGGTGCCTGAGCACCCACAAAATTCCACATGAAGAGGCCCGCTCACCCCCAAATTTCAGCGCCAGGGGCATGCACGCTGCATGGCACCCATGGTCGCAGGGCCAATTTGGCATTTCCACTACTCAGACCCCGAGATAATCCTCTGAGGCCCCTCTATGTGTGCCTCTTCCACAAGGGGTCCAGAGGGTGGCAACACGAAAAGGGGCCTTTTCTGCAGCGGCTCCCCGTTTGTGGAATGCTGTCCCAAGGGGGGCTCGCCTGGCGCCTTCACCTTTAGGCACCAGACGAAAATGTTCCTCTCCAACCAGGCTTTTGGCTGAATAATATCTTATATACCCTTTCTAAATGTGTTGGGGGAGGTCGATCGGTTTGTGTATGTTGTTCTTGTTTTTTTCTATCGTGTATTTTGTGTTTTTATCTTGGATTTTTATGTTGTGAACTACAATTAGAACTACAGGTGTTGGTATAGAAATTTAAATAATAATAATAATAATAATACGTAAACACCACAGAGCTCAATAAGGATTTCCTCCTGAGTTAAGTTGCAGAGATCAGATTGGGCTATAAAAACACAACTCCCAAAGACACACACACACACACCCCACACACACATTCACACACTTCTAACTGTACCACCAATGTCTCTCTCTCGCACAGGATGAAGCTGCCCAGATCATGTTGTACGGTTTCTGTCCCAATGGTGGGGTTTTTTTTAAGCCATGGGCAATGATGGTGAGGGGTGTGCCCAGTGGGGAGACTGTTTGTGCTCCGAGGAAGAGTCCAAAGAGACCAATAAAAGGGTAAAGGTACCCCTGACCGTTAGGTCCAGTCACGGACAACTCTGGGGTTGCGGCGCTCATCTCGCATTACTGGCTGAGGGAGCCGGCGTACAGCTTCCGGGTCATGTGGCCAGCATGACAAAGCCGCTTCTGGTGAACCAGAGCAGCGCACGGAAACGCCGTTTACCTTCCTGCCAGAGCGGTAACTATTTATCTACTTGCAAACTGTTTTGAGCACCTATCTGCTGGAAATGTGGTATACTGTATAACTGAACTGGATTAGAGGAGCTCCCAAAATGATCTCTCTAGATCGGGTGGTGTGGGATTGCAGGGAGGGGAATAAGTATTAAATTGGTAAATGTGACTCAGTGCAGACCCTCTATGTGTCCCTATTTTCCAGTGATGGTCCTGGATTTACAGAAGCCATTCCGGGTTCTGATTTGATCCCAGAATGTGATTTTCTTTTTTTTGTATATAATTTTTTATTAAATTTGCTTTTTTACATTTTAGGATTTTACATCCTTAAGAGGTCAGTGACTTTCCTTCTTCTGTTTCCATGGTTCATTTTGCATAACATAAAAAGGTAAAGGGACCCCGACCATTAGGTCCAGTCGTGGACGACTCTGGGGTTGCGGCGCTCATCTCGCTTTACTGGCCGAGGGAGCCGGCGTACAGCTTCCGGGTCATGTGGCCAGCATGACAAAGCCACTTCTGGCGAACCAGAGCAGCGCACGGAAATGCCGTTTACCTTCCTGCCGGAGCGGTGCCTATTTATCTACTTGCACTTTGAAGTGCTTTCAAACTGCTATGTGGGCAGGAGCTGGGACTGAGCAACGGGAGCTCAAACCATCGCAGGCATTCGAACCACCGACCTTCGGATCGGCAAGCCCTAGCTCTGTGGTTTAGACCACAGCACCACCTGCGTCCCTAAAGAGACCAATAGAGAGGTCTAAAAGGCTGCATTTGACCCCTGGGCCTGAGCTTCCCCAGCCCTGGTGCAGAAGCAGCTTGCAATGCCCACCTGAGGCTTGGGTGGTTTTAAAGTCCTAATCGTCTCATGAGAAACAACCTTTTAGATGGCAATGTGAATGATTCAGTTACAGGTAGGTAGCCGTGTTGGTCTGCCATAGTCAAAACAAAATTAAAAATTAAAAAAAATTCCTTCCAGTAGCACCTTAGAGACCAACTAAGTTTGTTCTTGGTATGAGGTTTCGTGTGCATGCACACTTCTTCACATATGAATCATTTCATTGACTCTGGAGTGGGGTAGACCACCTGCTCTTAGGATTATTATTATTATTATTATTATTATTATTATTATTATTATTATTATTATTGCCCCAGCCACTCTGGGCAGCTTCCAACACACATAGAAACATAATATGACGCACAATGGCACCGCTGCACCAGGGAAAACCCTACCTTGGTCACCTAATCCATATTCTTCTTTCTGTGCAATTTTAAGACTTCTCTTGCTGGGGTCACCAAAGAGTGGAGGATCTGGAGCAACCCAAATTTCTAGAAGCCAAAGGGTTTCCTTTCCTGCTTTTGCAGCTTCCCAGTCTCTCCACACCTGAAGCCAATTGCTCAGAGCAAGTCCTCCTACCAACCGGATCAGGTGTGCTTAAACTCCCCTCCCTTATTTCCTGCCCGTAGTTTGACAGACAGCAAGATTTCATTTGGCCCATGAAAATCCTAAATCCAAGGAAAAGGAGGAGGAGGGAGGGAGGGAGAGTTCAAGGAGAGATGCTTTTCCTGAAATATGAAACAGCTGGTCAGGCTACTGATCTGTTCGCCGCCACCACCCCTGGGAATTTCCAAGCACTTACTTGTTAGAAAGCCTTTTTAAAAGTTGGGTGGATGCTACTGATTTCCAGATAACCAGCTTTGTCCCCCCCCCTTCGCTCTCTCCCCCCCCACTTGCCTCTTTGTCGGGGGGGGGTTGTTTTGAATCAAATCCACATGGCACTAAAATCCTGGCTTCCATTTACACGTGGCACCAGAACGCGTTCTGGAATTTAATTTCCTTCTGACTGATGGAAAATAAATTGGGGGTGGGGGTGGGTGGGGGGGTAGCAGGGAGCAGTACAGAAGGACAGAGAGCTGAGGTGGGTTTCAAAGCAGAGAGCCAAGAAGCAATTCAGTTACAGTGTTTGAAAATAAATAAAAAAATAAAAAATAGAAGCAGAAGCCCAGGTGCAGTATTCCCATTGCAGCTACTGTGAGCCTTTCAAGCAGATGTCTTTATGTAAAGCTCACAGTGCCACCCTTTGTATGTTGGTGCACCAAGGGCTAGAATGAAAAAACAATATAAATTAATATCTATTGGAATGACAGCTGTTTATGTGTTTCGCACAGCCAGGGACACGTGCCTTAGAACTAAAATTGAATTCTGGTAACGCTGGCGTGGGATATTTTTGTGATTTACTGCAGAAAAGGAAAAAGAAAAAAAACCAAGCCTTTTATTTTTCCTTTAGTTTTTCTTCCTAGCAAGGGGATGGCATCCTAAGCCGAGAAAAAAAAAATGACGGTATATATTTGTTGTGCAAACTCTTCAAAGGTTTCCTAGGCTGGTTTTCAGATGTGTTGGGAACCAGCCATTCCTGATGGAGTCCACGGTTCTTTGATGCAATGAGCACCTTTGAAAGTCATTGTTGCTTTATCTCTGGCGATGTGACACAACAGTGGGAGGCAATCGGATTCAAGCATCCAAGACAAAAAAGCCGAAACAAGATCTGATTAGCTGTTGCTTCTTAAAATGTACAAGTATGTAACCATGCAAGGGGGGGGGGACAACACACAACGGCAACCTGATTGTACCTACAGCCATAAAGAGATTTTTAATTTTGTTTTGTCTCTAATTGTCTTTTTTCTCCCTAGTAAAGCAATAAGGTACTTGTCAGATGAGTGTCCAATTAGTAGCCGTAATGAGTTACAGTAATATGACGGCGGCTTCCATTCCAATTCCTTAGCAACTGTAATTGCAGAGACAGATTGCATGTTTCTTTTGCCCTAAGAATAAGTTGAGTTATTCCGAGTGATATTTCTTTAATGAAAATACTAATGGGCTAAACAGTAAATGTTCAGCTGGTCAATGACCCTGCAACAACAGTCTGCACTGGCAACCAATGACTGATGCTCAGAAAATTCCCTCTTTTTAATAGTAGTGATTCAGAAAGATAAATCTTTAGCTGCCTTTCGAACATGGAAATAAATAGCGAAGGACTTGGATGTCCGACCCATTTCCTCTTCCGCTCTTGCCCCACCGGCCCCAACTTCACATATCAGGTTATGCAAAGCCTGCTTCAAGCCTAGAGCCAGGGCATTTCAACACTGTATGTGTTTCTCACACAGCGCAATAAAGGTAAAGGTAAAGGGACCCCTGACCATTAGGTCCAGTCGTGTCCGACTCTGGGGTTGCGGCGCTCATCTCGCTTTACTGGCCGAGGGAGCCGGCGTACAGCTTCCGGGTCATGTGGCCAGCATGACTAAGCCGCTTCTGGCAAACCAGAGCAGCGCACGGAAACGCCGTTTACCTTCCCGCCAGAGCGGTACCTATTTATCTACTTGCACTTTGACGTGCTTTCGAACTGCTAGCTTGAGGTTATTTATGCAAGTGAGCCTAGCTGCATTCAGCAGACAGGGTGAGGGGAATCAATTGTACAAAAGCCAAACACACATTAACACTCACTCCAAAATTCGAGATTCCTTCCACTAGTGGACCAAGAGTATTGTAATAAGCTGGGACCATCTAAGTGTAAGAGCTCCTCAGTCGTGGGAGCATGTTGTTGTTCAGTCGTTCAGTCGTGTCCGACTCTTCGTGACCCCATGGACCAGAGCACGCCAGGCACGCCTATCTTTCACTGCCTCCCGCAGTTTGGCCAAACTCAGGCTAGTCGCTTCGAGAACGCTGTCCAACCATCTCATCCTCTGTCGTCCCCTTCTCCTTGTGCCCTCCATCTTTCCCAACATCAGGGTCTTTTCCAGGGAGTCTTCTCTTCTCATGAGGTGGCCAAAGTACTGGAGCCTCAACTTCAGGATCTGTCCTTCCAGTGAGCACTCAGGGCTGATTTCTTTAAGGATGGATAAGTTTGATCTTCTTGCAGTCCATGGGACTCTCAAGAGTCTCCTCCAGCACCATAATTCAAAAGCATCAATTCTTCGGCGATCAGCCTTCTTTATGGTCCAGCTCTCACTTCCGTAAATTACTACTGGGAAAACCATAGCTTGAACTATACGGACCAGATTACTCCACTCTTTGGGTGCTAACTGTTGGTGGGCAGCTCAAAGGACCCTGCATGGACTTGGTGGCCCTTCGAATAGATAGAGGAACCCCCTTGAAATAAGCCCTCTCTTATCCGTCCTCTGAGATAATGGGGAAGGGGGGCATTTGGGCTCAAAGACACCACAGGGATGTGCCGTTCTTTAGCCCAAATTGTCCCCCTCTCTCCTCCGTGGTTGCTTCAGCGTGGAAGAGGAGGCCCAGCCTCCATTTGGCCTCCAGATCACCATTATGAGAAAGGAACTGGGCCCTGTCTCTGACCCAATGGTGTAGTGGTTAAGGGCCAGTGTGGTGTAGCGGTTAAGAACAGTAGACTCGTAATCTGGTGAATCGGGTTCGCGTCTCCGCTCCTCCACATGCAGCTGCTTTGTGACCTTGGGCTAGTCACACTTCTTTGAAGTCTCTCAGCCCCACTCACCTCACAGAGTGTTTGTTGTGGGGGAGGAAGGGAAAGGAGAATGTTAGCTGGGTAGTGATAAAGCGGGATATCAAATCCAAACTCCTCCTCTTCTTCTTCTTCTTCTTCTTCTTCTTCTTCTTCTTCTTTCCCATCTCCTGTTGTTATCTCTGAAGGGAAGCAGGGCTCAGCCGGAGGCTGGAGGGATTTGCGCCCAGGGACCGATCCCCGGAAGTGCGTTCTCTCCGAGTCCCCACCGCTCCTGGAACAGGGGAAATAAGCCTTTGCCCTTGAAGCAACAGTTGGGGAGGAGGGCCCTGCAACACCCTGAGCTGGCTGGTTCCTTCACAGAGCCCTCTGGTACTGGAAGGCTTCCCCTGGGGTGTATGCGACACTCCAAGCTGCTTTCAGAGAAGGTGGCCATTTTAGTCCTTCACACTTTTCCAGGAAGATTAAGCAGGGGCCAAGCGCCATCAATTCCCACCTCCTTCAGCTTTGCTCTCCAGCCTGTTTGCGCTCCTCACACAAAAACCCACTTTGCACACAAGCGTCTCGTGGTCTGAAACGCAGGGTGTGGAAGGATGGCTCTCTTCTGACCTTCCAGAATTGGTGCCTTCCTAATCTTTCCTTCCCTGGTTTCCCTTCGCTCCCCACACCGTATCTCCTTTGTTCTCCACACACTTCCCTGAAATCCTCCTTCTTTTCCAGCTCCTGGTACTTCGGGATCCCTGCGGCTCAGAGACCAGCTCAGAGCAATCTATCTAAATTTCTCTCTCTTTGTTTTGGCAGTGCCCGGCCACTGTTTTCTTTGCTTCCTTGCTTCTGCTAGTCACCCATGACACTACCTCGAACTTGCCTTCCTTCGCCCGGCCTCTTCTTCCCAGCTGCAGCTACTGCTTCCGTCTAAACCCTTGGTCCCAAACTCTCCACAACAACAGTTTCAGGAATGATGAGGCAATTAATATGCATTCTTTCAATAGAGCAGTTTAAAACAACAACAACAACAAAAATGTTTTCACAGCTACTCCCCAGCCAGAGCTGCTTTGACTATTGTGAAGCAGAAAACCCTAAGAAATGGCAGCTGTAAAATATATTATAAAGTGTTTTATTCATTCCTCTCACAATGCGGCAAAAGACACTAAATACAGCTTTTCATTTGTTTTACTAAAAGCTGCCATTCCACAGTCTCTTTAATGGTAATGATCCTCCGGCTTACAATCGAACCAGCGCGCGCGCACACACACACACACACGCACACATACACCCCAAAAATTCAGATTTTATGCCACCTTTGCCTGGTGAAATATTGATGGCAGTGCTTTGACAAGAAAGCCGAATGCTTTGCATTCTCCTGCTGGACATGTTGAAGCACCTCGTTTTTAGAGGAGGAAACAATAAAAAAAATATTTTTCTGGTTTTCCTCCTCTAAAACCCATTGAGTTTTTTTTAGAATCAGCTCAAAGTTTTGCAGCTTTTTTTGCAAAGGGAAAAGCCCTGCTTTTTGAGGATCAGTTCAGATTTGTGCAGCTTTTGCAAAGGGGGAAAAGCATTGCTTACAAACCAGTAAGCACCAGTACAAACCAGTACAGACCAGTAAGCACCAGCAGGTAATAGGAAGCAAGAGGAAAGCAAACCAGTACAAACCAGTAAGCACCAGTACAAACCAGTACAGACCAGTAAGCACCAGTACAAACCAGTACGCACCAGCAAGTAATAGGAAGCAAGAGGAAAGCGAACCAGTACAAACCAGTAAGCTTATTAACTTACTAACTTACTCAAATTTACTAACTTACTCAATCTTACTAACTTACGCAAACTTACTCTAACTTACTAACTTACGCAAACTTACTCTAACTTACTAACTAACTCAAACTTACTCACTTACTCAAACTTACTCACTTACGCAAACTTACTCACTTACACAAACTTACTCAAACTTACTAACTTACGCAAACTTACTAACTTACGCAAACTTACTCAAACTTACTAACTTACGCAAACTTACTAACTTACTCAAACTTACTAACTTACTTAAACTTACTCAAACTTACTAACTTACGCAAACTTACTAACTTACTCAAACTTACTAACTTACGCAAACTTACTAACTTACGAACTTATGCAAACATACTAACTTACGCAAACTTACTAACTTACTCAAACTTACTAACTTACGCAAACTTACGCAAACTTACTAACTTACGCAAACTTACTAACTTACGCAAACTTACTCAAACTTACTAACTTACTCAAACTTACTAACTTATGCAAACTTACTCAAACTTACTAACTTACGCAAACTTACTAACTTACGCAAACTTACGCAAACTAACTTACTCAAACTTACTAACTTACGCAAACATACTAACTTACGCAAACTTACTAACTTACTCAAACTTACTAACTTACGCAAACTTACTAACTTACGCAAACTTACTCAAACTTACTAACTTACTCAAACTTACTCACTTACTCAAACTTACTCACTTACTCAAACTTACTAACTTACGCAAACTTACTCAAACTTACTAACTTACGCAAACTTACTAACTTACGCAAACTTACGCAAACTTACTAACTTACGCAAACTTACTAACTTACGCAAACTTACGCAAACATACTAACTTATGCAGGAGTTGCCGTACAAGGAGCCATCCAACCATCTTCGGGACTCCACTCCAGATTTGTGTAGGGTTTACTCCTTACGCTTTTCTTCTCCTGAAGATATCCTGCAAGGCAGCGGAGATTTAGGATCAGAGTTTCCTTCTCCTAGACGGGCTACCTTCCCAAGTTGAGGAGCCCCATCTGCCCCTCACATGCAGAAACTGCTTTCCTGACCGTTGGCTATTGGTCTCATTTGCTCATACCGCTGGAGCCTGTCTTCGCATGCAGGGGGAAGTCCCTGACTCACTGAGGGCCTGAGACCCATTGGCTACCCTCACCTGGTTTAGCTGGCCAGTCGAAGTGTGGCCGCTGTCTCATGCTGACAGCTTCTAGGAGCCACGGGTGAGAGCTGAGTGCTTTCCTTTGGGCACTGTAAGATTGACTGTAAGATGGCACCAGGACTGTCAGAAATGGGCACTCCTGATGCTCAAGGTTGTGACCATCAATCACACTAAGGGCCACTTGCTGCCAACGAAAACCGCCAGGGGCATCTTACCCATAGACGTTAGTGGCGCGGGGCACCAGATTTTGGAGGGCGCCACAGGCTGAGTGTCCAGGAAGGAGAGTCAGGGCGCGCTCCCTTCCCCGCTCTGGGGCAGCCCACTCCTCTCCTCTCAGCCGCCCATCGGAGCACGCGGTATCCGGCTCAGGGAATCCCCTTTGCGTTCCCTCCCACAGGAGCTGCCTGGGCACCCGGCGGGTGCAATCGGGGGTGGGCACGGGACAGGGCGGGCGTGTCTCTCCCGCCCCACTCTGGCCATGTTGCTGCCTGTGTGCCTCCCTGCGGAGCCTGCAAACAGAGCAGAGAAGCCGAACGAGGTTGGCACAGCCGGAGAGCCACCCGATCTGCTTGCTGGCCCTCCTGTCGTGCGGACTTCCCCGGACGGGGGGCAGATAAGGGGCGCCGGGCGCTTAGTAGGGGGCTTAACAGGAGGGTGCAGAAGGCCGTATGGGCTGCGATCCGGGCGCCTTTTGTGGGATGTAAAAAGGACAGGAGCAGTCAAACACAACTTTTGCTAGAGTAGACATAAAGGTTGTCTCAGTCCTCCAGCCGGAACTTCCTGCCTTCCTGGACTGAGACAAAACTTCCTTGTATGTAACTTGAGATGGGTGCGGCCTCTCCTTGAAGAACCACAGGCCGGGCCTCCATTTTGTCTCTTCAGTCTTCTCTCTCTCATTGCCATCTTAACAGCAGCATTACTAAGATGCACCCTTGGCTCTAGGCCAAGAGAAGAAAAGGGGGACTTTCTCCCATAAGGAGATAGTCACCACATGTTTAGTAACTTTTAAGTCTGCCTCTGGGATCCTTTGTGTGAACAGATGATTTCTTGTGAGTAAACGTTTTATACTTTACTGAAGACTGTGTAGTGTCTTATTAAAAGAGGGATTAAAAGGGGAAGACACCAGGATAATATTTCTAATGACTCTAGCGAGTCTGTGCAAGCTATCCGCTGTGTGTGTGTGCTAAAAAGGGAATGTTAACTCTGCAGATATTATAGAACTTGTAAACACAAGTTGGGACAGGATATCTTAAACAATATATCCTCCCCCACATCCCTTAACAGTCCCACACCTTTTACGTGCAGCGCCAAGCACGAGTCGGACCATGCGATGTAAACAAGCTGGACCAAAGGCGCCCCCCAAAAAAAGGTCGACAACGCTGGGAAATGGGGGGCCCCCAACGGAGAGATTTGCACCACAGCGCCGGATATGCTTAAGATGGCCCTGAAAACCGCCCTCATGTTTGAAAGCTGCTGCCCCTAGGGATTCTTCCACTTAAAAGCAGGGTTGGGAACCTGTGGCCTCCCAGATGATGCTGAACTCCAACCCCCACCAGCCCCAGACAGCATGCCCAATGGTCGGCGATGGTAGGAGTTGTTGGTCCACCCCTGAGTTAGAGTCTCTACATCATTTACCATGCGGTTGTGGCTGTCATTGAGATTAGGGTGACCCACACATAATGAGCAGCTTTCGCTTGTCGCAGCCCCCCCCCCACTTTGCTCCCCACGAAGAACTTGCCAGATGGAAGCATTTGCAGCCGCCTTGGCTTGGCAGCTAACAGCATTTGAATCGGCTCCTAAGCCTGACGCACAGTCCTCTGGCAACTAGCCACTTGGGCGTGTGGATTTCCTTTCCCTGGGTTGGACAAGACCTAATAAACTCTCCTTCCCAAATGACTATTTCCTGCACTTCCCTGCTACAAATGCACCCCTCGGTTGTTGGAATTTCAACCTCTGTTCCTGATAGGGCTACTGTGCGTTTAACAGCTTTGTGACTTGCAGGGATTCGAGTGGTAGAGATTTCCCCAGAATGGAGATATGGGGACAGGCTTCACCTCTTGAACTTCTGTCTGGCATGCAAACAGGTAAAGAAAGGCACAGTAGGCCTGCTTTTTTGGGTGTGTATGTGTGTTAAACCTTAACCTGGTATCAATTTTCTCAGTCATTGGCAACTGAACCCTAATGTTCCTGCTGCTACCAGCACCTTTTCCTTCTTGTCATAGGATGATGGCGGATTGCGAAAGGGCAGGACATTTTGTCCACGCAGTCAGAGACCCCCAAAGAGGCCCCTCGAGTCGCCTAGAGTGTCCGTCATCAGATCATATGCCACAGGTACTCCCAAGTTACTTATGGGATTTCACTGACTTTCTGAGGAAACCACAATCCACTGACAACCTCCCAGAAAACACCATCCTGATTATTTTGAGTTTTGAGAGCCAGTGTGGTGTAGTGCAGTGTTTTTCAACCACTGTTTCGTGGCACACTAGTGTGCCGCGAGATGTTGCCTGGTGTGCCGTGGGAAAATTACTTTATATATAGTCAATATAGGCACAGAGTTAAATTTTTTAACATTTTCTAATGGTGGTGTGCCTCATGATTTTTTTCATGAAACAAGTGTGCCTTTGCCCAAAAAAGGTTGAAAAACACTGGTGTAGTGGTTAAGAGCGGTAGACTCGTAATCTGGTGAACCGGGTTCGCGTCTCCGCTCCTCCACATGCAGCTGCTGGGTGACCTTGGGCTAGTCACACTTCTTGAAGTCTCTCAGCCCCACTCACCTCACAGAGTGTTTGTTGTGGGGGAGGAAGGGAAAGGAGAATGTTAGCCGCTTTGAGACTCCTTCGGGTAGTGAAAAGCGGGATATCAAATCCAAACTCTCCTCCTCTTCTTCTTCTTCTTCTTCTTCTTCTTCTTCTTCTTCTTCTTCTTCTTCTTCTTCTTTTGTCCCACCATTCCCCACAAAGGTGAACTATAGGCCACCCAGAATATCATCCCTGATTGTGCTGCCCGCATATTTAGCTGCCAAACTCCACCACTTAGTCATCTGCAATTGCTTCAGCTTTGGGGAGAGAACATGTATCCTCAGATCAGGGACATGACGCCACAGGAGGTGAACATCTTCATAGCCAGCTCTCGTCCTGCCACACACTGTTCTGTACCACCCCAGAGTCAATAGGGGGGCAAGGGGTGCAGAAGGAGGAGAGAGGGGAACCCTTGTTGAACCAGCTGGAGCCCCTGCACTGGCTTCTGCTAGCAGTACCCATAAGTTGAATCTCACCCTACAAGTGTTAATTAGTTCACCGATGCCAGAATGTCTGCATTATCAACACAACCCTATCTTAGGGTTGCCATCCGGGCACAAACGCCGTTGAACTTTTTTTGGGGGGGGCAAAGTCGTCGAGCTTAAAAAAGAAAACTTCACCAAAATCTATTGCAATTCATCTGGACTTTCCCGAACATTTCAGCAATTGCCACCCGGACACTGTTTCCGATGACCGAATCCTGACTACGTCCCGGAAATTCCGGACGTACGGCAACCCGGCGCTATTTGTGCCTTTCTGCATTTCGTTTCCTTCCTTCCCAATCCCCGCTCCGCGCCCCTTGTAACTCAGGCTAACGCTTCATGCATCTGATAAAGTTCACACAAAAATCTCATGCCGAAAGCGAGGAGGGAGAGGAGTTGACCGTTGGCTGCCCCGTCCCGCCTAAGTAGGGCTCATCCTGTCGAGGGTCTTTCCCAGCCCAGCTGCCGGCCAGGGCGTACCGCGGGCAAGGCCAGAAGGTGCAGAAAGTGATGGTGCAGCCCATCAACCTCATCTTCAGATACCTACAGAATAGGTCCAGAATTCAGGTGTGGCTGTATGAACAGGTGAACATGAGGATAGAAGGCTGTATTATTGGATTTGATGAATATATGAACTTGGTTCTGGATGATGCTGAGGAGATTCACTCCAAGACAAAATCAAGAAAACAGCTGGGTCGAATCATGTTAAAAGGAGACAATATGTACTCTTCTGCAGAGTGTTTCTAACTAGAAATAGCTATTGAGTCTGTTTTGCTTATTATTTTAATCTTTAAACCTATAGAAGAAAATATGCAGTGGTTTAATGGTATCACTCCCAATTCTACCATTGGTGTTTAAAGAGTGAAGAATGAAGCCAGTTACGTAATTTGTGCTTGCATAATTTTCAATAACTTTTCTACATTGGTGTTGAATTGTAGTTCTTTATAAATAAAACTTTTTGTTAGTACAAAAAAAAAAGCTCACGCCGTAACAAGTCAGCAGTCTTTGCAGTGCCAACAGACTGCTGGGGGCTAACGCAGCTGGCCTTTCCGGAAACCAGTCGCGACAGTCGAGCGAGACCATTTTGCTCTACCTGCAGTGGCAGCGACCCTCCAAGATCTTCGTCCGAGAGAGAGGAGGCCCCTGCCTCCTGAGAGACGTCTAACTGGAAGCAAAGCCGGGCCTTTCTGTATGCGGTGCGTGCCCGCACTCTGCCCCTGAACCATGGCCCCTCCCCAAGACGAGCTAATAGGATGGTTAATGTATTATATTGAAGACCGGCTGCATACTAAAGCTTTCCTAACCATCAGAGGTGTTTAAATTGGGGCCTGAATTGAGCTCTTTCCTCTAAACGTAATTTGAAAGCGCAACCTCCTGATTCCCCTTAGGCTGGTAGAAGCAAAGCGTTTCATCTTCGTTTCCCTTTCAAGCTGATTCATGAAACATTTCTGCGTTGGGGTGGCTGGGCTTCCCAGGCATAGGGTAGCGATAGTGATTAGCTTTCAATCCACGGCTAAGTGGCCACTCGGCCAGTTGCCCACCAAGAGGCTTCATAGCAGGTGCTGCTCAACCCACTTCGGCAGGAGAGGGAGGGAGAGAGGCTGTGTTTTTCATTCCTGGTGCTATGTGCTGAGTTGAATAGGATCCAAAATGCAGCAGTCTGATTGGTCCTAGAACAATAGGATCCAGAATGCAGCAGTCTGATCGGTCCTAGAACAATAGGATCCAGAATGCAGCAGTCTGATTGGTCCTAGAACAATAGGATCCAGAATGCAGCAGTCTGATTGGTCCTAGAACAATAGGATCCAGAATGCAGCAGTCTGATTGGTCCTAGAACAATAGGATCCAGAATGCAGCAGTCTGATTGGTCCTAGAACAATAGGATCCAGAATGCAGCAGTCTGATTGGTCCTAGAACAATAGGATCCAGAATGCAGCAGTCTGATTGGTCCTAGAACAATAGGATCCAGAATGCAGCAGTCTGATTGGTCCTAGAACAATAGGATCCAGAATGCAGCAGTCTGATTGGTCCTAGAACAATAGGATCCAGAATGCAGCAGTCTGATTGGTCCGCAGGAGCCACCCAATCCAGCTCCAGGTGGAAGTGAATCCACAACCCGATTGGCATACAGGAGGGGCATGGCAAGGGGGACGGGGGGGTGGGCCGCCCCGGGTTCCATAATGGAGGGGGTGACAAATTATCAAGATTTTTTTTTGAAAAAAAAATTTTGAATTTTTTTTTTTGAAAATGCCTGCTCCAAAGGTCTTATCTTACTATACTAGGGATTATATAGCTATATATGAAATTTCATCGGTTAATATCTTGACCCTCCTCCACCAAAATAGCTGTTCACTTGGCTGTTTTCCTATGTCATGAAGGCTGAAATTTCAGTTCAGAGAACACTTACTGTTCCCAACCCTAACCCTGTGGAAAGCCATCTAATTAGACTTT